>CM056195.1:172336735-172611975 GCA_029692085.1 Gymnothorax javanicus
CAGAGTGGAGGCGTCTGGGCATTGAGGAGACAAGTTTCTTGAGTTTAGCCATTGGAATTTGATCCCACTCTTGTTTAATACAGGCTTCCAGCTGCTGGAGAGTTTTGGGTCTCCTTTGACGGACTTTTTCGTTTAATTATGCGCCAAATGTTCTCAATCGGTGAAAGATCAGGACTGCAGGCAGGCCAGTTCAGCACACGGACTCCTCTACTACGAAGCCATGCTGTTGTAATAGCTGCAGTATGTGGTTTTGTATTGTCGTGCTGAAATACGCAAGGCCTTCCCTGGAATAGATGTCGCCTGGAGCGGAGCATATCGAGGGCTGACTGCAATTAACAGTTATATCCAATGTAAAACATCTGGACATAACTATTGCAGTCAGCCCTCGATATGTTGCTCAGAGATGCTGGCTTTTGAACTGAACGCTGATAACAGGAGGGGTGATCTTTCTCCTCTTTAGCCCGGAGGACATGACGCCCATGATTTCCTACAAGAATGTCAAATTTGGACTCGTCTGACCACAGGACACTTTGCCACTTTGCTACAGTCCATTTTAAATGAGCCTTGGCGCTTCTGGATCATGCTCCACAATGACTTCCTTTTTGCACGATAGAGTTTTAGGTGGCATCTGTGGACGGCATGGCGGACTGTGTTTACAGACAGTGGTTTCTTGAAGTATTCCTGGGCCCATTTAGTAATGTCAATGACAGAATCATGCCGGTGAGTGGTGCAGTGGCGTCTGAGGGCCTGAAGATCACGGGCATCCAGTCAACGTCATCGGCCTTGTCCCTTACGCACAGAGATTTTTCCAGTTTTTCTGAATCTTTTCATGATGTTATGCACTGTCCATGATGAGCCCTTCAAAGCCTTTGCAATTTGACGTTGAGGAACATTGTTTTTAAAGTATTCCACAATTTTTTACGCAAACCTTCACAGGTTGGAGAGCCTCTGGTCATCTTTACTTCTGAGAGACTCAGCCTCTCTAAGACATCCCTTTTATAGCCGATCATGTTACACACCTGATGCCAGTTAACTTAATTACTTGTTAAATGTTCTTTCAGCTGATTCTCTTATATATTAATTGCTTTTTCAGCCCTTTTTTGCCTGTGTCCCAACTTTTTTGAGACCTGTTGCAGCCATAAAATTTGAAATAAGCTCATTTTCTGGATAAAAATGTAAAATGTCTCAGTTTCAACATTTGAAATGTTATCTATGTTCTATTGTAAATAGCATATTGGCTCATGTGATCTGAAAGTCATTGCATTTTGATTTTATTCACAATTTAAACTTTGTCCCCAGCTATTTCAGAATTGGGTTTGTACATATTGTAGTACTTCACAAAGAATTGCTGGAAAGATCCTGAGTCCATGTGGTTATATAACTTTTTTAAAACAGTCAGTTCTTGATGTACTGCCGTCGGAGTGATTGGAGATTGCGGGTATTAATCGCAGGCTTGTGCCCTTGACCTTTATGCACAGAAAGTCCTCCAGATTCCTTGAATATTTTAGTTATCTTACATATAGTTGAAGATAAAACATCCAAATGCCTTCCTATCCTCCTTAGAGGAACCTTAACCTTTCACTGATTTGCCCTATCGGCCCATCTTTGCTCCTAAAAGACTAGGCTTTTTCTGGATATTGCTTTTGTACCAAATCATGATTACAGTCACCTGCCGCCATCAATTGTTTCAAATCACATCATTATTAAAATTTTTTACCTCATAAATTGTCCTAAAATGCCCCCGTCCCAACTTTATATGGAATGAATTTCAGCACTGAATGGCAAGAATGGTTGTAAGTTTACAACTGAAGTTGATTCGACAAAACATTAAATATCATATCTTCATGATTCGACAAAACATTAAATATCATATCTTCAAACTGCCTGAAATTAAATACAAGTTCAAGTAAATTTAATATGTTTTCTGTTTTCATATGCATTATCCATATTCCAACAGCTTTTTTCTGAGATGGGGTTGTATTTTGAGTTTGCGACCTGGTATTTACACTGCATATCCCTTCAGGGTTTGAAGCCTAGCACCAAGCGCTCTGAAGTGTTGAAGATCCATTCAAGCATTTTCTGTGCAGCAGATCTTTGCACTTATACATCATGTCAACACCCCCAAATACTCCTGCACCTCTTTAATAATTTAGACCAGTGGTACTCGTGATGTGACTGCACTCAGTGCAAAATAAGTACAGACAAACTCACAGCCACCTGTTTTTAACAATTACAAGAGCGCTAATGTCAGCTACTTAGGTTTATGGAACAAGCAGGTGGCCCCGCAGGTGTTTTTCGTCTTGAGTGCCTGCAAGGCTGTCGCTCATGCAAGTGTCTATATAGGCAGTTACTGCATTGCACAACTGAAAGAACTCAATCTTTCAAAGGCATGTTTTATGAAACCACAGCCTTGCATGCATGGCACAAAGGCAATTACTATGTCTGTTTTGTCTTCATTTCAAATTTTATTTTGACTCTCCTGACCACCAAGACAAATATTTACGAAAAGAAACAAGAACAGCTCAAAAGCTTGAGCTACAAATGCTCTGTTCCTCAAAACTCTGTATGAGAAATGCATAGTTTATATTTATTACTACATTGAACTGCACGGCGTTTGGTCTCTTTGAAAGACGCCTGCTTATGGTTAAAATGTGCCAAGAAAATAATTGGCTGCAGTCGTGCCCAAGGAGTTCAAATGAAATTCGGAAAATGAACTCGGTGATCCAGAAACTTGTTACACACACCAGTGCTTGATGCAGGACCGGTTCGCATTTCAACATGCAAATGGACTTCCATTGGCTGGCTCATGAAATGCAATGTGTTATTACAGATTAGCGGAGGTCAGATGTCAGACCTCATTATCTAGTAAAAGCGATTCATTTATATGAACAGTTTATCCTTTTATTTGACGGTGATGCAGTGGTACATATGTGGTAACGTCCTCCTTCATGCACAGCAAACATTTGCCATACATTTGGAACTGTTCCTATGCTGCCCATGTTAGCGTATTACCGTACTGGACATAAACCTGTCGGCCATTACGCCCATCGCAGTGTTACAGTAGCCCAATGATACTCCTGGGTAGCTTTGCCTTAGCGCGAGAAGGTCGTTTTGCTCGAGTCTGGGCCTGGACCTTTCTGTGGGGAGTTTGCATATTCTCTTTGCGTAAGGTGCCTCTAGGTATGCTGTTTTTCTCCTGTCAAAAGATGGGCATGTTTGGCCACTGGGCACTTGGTGTTCAAGCCTTGAAGTTTTAAGTTAACTGAACTTCAGAAGACAAATGTTCGGCACTTCATTACTATGGGGGAACATTGCACCCACAAAGTTCTCTAAACTGAAAATTCTAAGGCAGCACAGATACTAAATTTCTGATGTTGGAACAGTTTTTTTTTTTTTAAATTACATCGCACCAAGCAGCATCCATCAAGATAATAACATATGCAAGGCCTGCACCTGTGGAAGGGCAAAGAATTCATCCCTCCTCCTGTATTTGCAGTTGTGGAAAGGCTGCTTTTTTAAAAGAATGTGTTTCAATGCTTATTACACATGAATAGGCCCAGAGAATAGATCAGATTTTCCTTATCTGTTCATAAACGGAAGTTAGCTCTGCTTCTATTACAGTTTAACACTGGGTTGAGTTCACATTAGTCAAACAATGCGCGTGCAGTGATTGGATGTCCCAGCCCCCATGTGACCAGTGAACTTGAACACATAATGGTAGCTTGTGAATGATAATGATAACTGATAATGCCGACAGTTAAGACTCCATTACTTTCCAAAATTACCGCAAAAAAGAGGACGTGTGTGTTAAAACCTCTGAAAAGCTGATGGGCGATTCAGAAACATAGTTTAATAGTCCCTCTCTCTCTCTCTCTCTCCCTCCCTCCCTCCCTCACCCTCTCATTCCCCCTCTCCTTCCCTTTCTCTTATTCTCTCTTTCTCTCACTCTACCTCTCACTCTCTCTCAAAAAACATAAACAAGTTTCAATTTTCATGGTTGGCACTGAAGACCCCCCCCTTTTTTTTTTTTTTGAAGAAACATTTTTAGAGTAAAACAAGTCTGCTTTTCCCTGATTGTCTACGCGCCCCGATACTGAAGTGTTATGAGTCATTCTCACAGTCTGTTTACCTAGAGCAATTCACTGTGCTTTACACTTGCCATTTAGCAGGCAGGAGTGTTGCTGAGTTTTACAACAAACTGAAGTCTGGGAGCTCCCCAGAGAGCTGAGGATGTACACTCAGTGTTTATGAAAAGTGCATATGCGTAGACGTGCTTCATAGTACCATTTTCTTGTCATTCCTGTTGGCTTTTTAATTTTATTTTTCGAGGGCTGCTCAAAGCAATATGACAGCCGAGGATGGGCTCAAATTTTGTCCGTCATAGTATAAATTACGTAAGCGCAAATACTCTTTGTTGAATTACCTCGCAAAGACTTGGCTAGTTGCTGTTGTTGCTGGTTGCACAGCCAGAATGTTGTGGGTTTGCCTCTGACAGGGGACCTTCCGATATGGAGTTTGCATGTTCTCCCCGTGATCCTGTGGGTTCTCTCTGGGTACTCCGGTTTCCTCCCACTGTCCAAAGATGCATTTCAGACTAACTGGAGACTCTAAATTCCTCATAGGTATTATTGTGGTGTTTTTTTTTTTTTTTTACATCGCTGTGGAGGAATTTTGGCCCACTCTTCTTAGCAGAATTGTTCAGAGGGTTTTCGAGCGTAAACTGACTGTTATTGGTTTTGCCGCAGCATCTCAATCAATTTTAAGTCAGAGCTTTGACTAGGCCTCTCCAAAACCTTTATTTTGTTACTTTTGAGCCATTCAGAGGTGCGCTTGTTGTGTGCTTTGCTTCAGCTTTATGTCACAAGCTGATGGCCGGATATTCTCCAGGATTTTTGGGTAGAAAGCAGAATTCATGGTTCCATCAATTGTGGCAAGTCGCCCCTTTCCTGAAGCAGCAAAGCAGCCACAGAACGCCACACTATCACCGCTGTGTTTGACTATTGGTATGACATTCTTATTGTGGAATGCTGTGTTAGTGTTATGTACCTTTCATATATATCTGCGAAACATCTTTAAGACGGGGATATGATTGTGTGAGATGTACAATTCTTATTAAATCGTAGATCAGGCCTCGAACTACAGGTGATAAGGGGCACGGCAAAAGTTGCTGTGGTCCATGCTGAAAATATAAGGGCACTACGGCAAATGTGCCTCCATATTAGGGGCACCACAGCAAAGTCTGCCGCTACCTTGGGGGCACAGCAGCAAATCCACCATGGAGCTTTAGGTCATCACTTTAGCTAATAAAAAGTAAAGGTCCGTAGTCTCAGATGTTCCTCACATAAAGTGACCAATCAGCGTGCACTATGCAAATCAAAACCATTCTTGAAAGAAAACGTTTCCCGTATTTTTCCCCGCTTGCTGTCTTAGAAATTGGCTCAGTATTGCACTGGGACATCGTTTGGGCATTGCCATAATGCAAGTACAAGCAAAGGATATTCCAATCAAACGCCGGGTCACTGAAAAAATAATCATATTTAGCCATTTTGTCCATCTTCTACCACCCTTGAAGTTAGGACTTTCTCCTGCCATTCCAACACTCACACTGACAACAGCGCTAGATACTGGCTATTAAGACCACTTCCCAAGCTTTATCAGCACACAACACGCAACCTAAGATAATTTCAGTACCTCCATAACTTCGTCAATTTGCCACACTTAGCGGCTGCCGACTGTAATTCGGCATTTTTTCTTTTTTTGTTCCTTTCACCTGTCGGCATCGTGATCGGAGTTAAAAATAGAGGAGATACATAAAATATTCAAGAATAATTCTCGCCTAACGATCGCAAGAAAAGGGCGAAAAAAGACAGTTGTAAAACCAATGGCGGTTCGTCGGTCAGAACAAAGGGAAGCCAAAACCTCGCCCTTCAAAGCTTAATGACTTAAACCTTTCGCAGTTTACTTTTCTTGATCAGCAGTTGCTCATACGAATTGGTAGAAGGACAGTCAGATTTATTTTCGATAGCATTGTTATACATTGCACCACGAAATTATGAGGGGGTTTATTTCACACATAAATTACGACATAAATTACCATAGGCCTACGTCTTTATAAATTCCGCGCTCAAGTAGCTTTGAAACGGCATAGATTCGCAAATTGATTAGTGAGGCTCATTAAGGAATAAGCTGTGCAACATCGCATTCTTTACTTCTATATTAAAATTGTAGAAAACGGATTATCTTATCGCGGCTTCTTGCGAAAGAAGCCTCGCAAACTAATTATAAAGACGTATTGATAATTTGCGTCGTCATTTGCTATCGAAAATAAATTTGACTGTCCTACCAATTCGTATGAGCAACAGCTGATCAAGAAAAGTAAACTGCGAAAGGTTTAAGTCATTAAGCTTTGAAGGGCCAGGTTTTGGCTTCCCTTTGACGAACCGCCACTGGTAAAAGCGGGAAATGCTGTGTGATTTATTTATTTTGGGCAGGTGTTTTGGCCGAGGGGCGCTCACGGCAATGCGGGGAAAGGGCACGGCATTCTGCTGCCGTGAACTGGGGCTTTTATAGGTGGGCAGCACGGCGTCGATGCCGTCGCGAAATTCGAGCCCTGGTAGATGTTCGTACCGAGCAGTCGAAGACAATCGTAAGGTGCATTACTATTTGCAAGGTTCCGTAACATGCTTTTTCCCTCAATAAATGAAATCATCATTTAAGAACTACATTTTTCCTGGTTATCGTTGTCTAACATTAAAATGAGTTTGATGATCTGAAATGTTTAATTGTGAAAAAAAATGTGCAAAACTAGAATAAATCAAGAAGGAGGCAAATGCTTTTTCGCGCCATTGTATTACATTTAACCCCATAAGACCATAAAAGTAACTGTAATAGATGACATAAACGTAACAAATATTGTGTTGCACATATGAATATATTCTATGAATTTCTTGGTGTGTCATGTATGGTTCATGTTTACCTTCCCTTGTGTGGACAAAATGTCCCCACAAGACTTGGGATTCCAGATTTCTTCATCCTTATGGGGACATTTTCAGGTCCCCATGAGGAAATTGAGCTATTTTAGGGTTAGGGGTTAAGGTTAGGGTTGGGGGTTAAGGTTAGGGTTAGGGGTTAAGGTTAGGTTTGGGGGTTAAGGTTAGGGTTAGGTATGTACTGTTGAGGTGCACCTTCGTTAGCAGCTGTGGCAGTGAAGCAACAGTTCCTATTCAATTCACATCTCTGCAGGCTTTTCCTACACCTTAGTTTAAAAAAAGGCATCATGTTGATATGAGGGATAATTTGGAGATACATTAATAAAAGATAGCAGGGGAAAAGTATAGATCAACTATATCCTTTTTACCCGTAAAAATGCTTGTTATTGTTGAAAAGTGTTTATTGGGAGTAATAGCTTTGAGAACAGTCCGTCATCTATACAAAAAAGGGACGGTCTATGAATGTATTGCCAGTTTTTGTGGATCTTGAGCACACTGGTGAACCTGGCAGACATTTTGTTTCTTCCCTCTCGTGAAGTGTTTGCTCTATGGTTGATACGGGGTTGTTGTGTTTACTGTACGCTCCGAGGTGCTCTGAGCGTTTGTTTTGCTATTTATGCTCCGCCCATGCAATTAACAAATGGTGCAGTTATTTCACATTGACTGATGGATGTTTATTATCATTTCAGTTCCTCACTTTAATTCGGTATGTTTTATTATTTTACCATGCTTTCATCGGTCCATTGAACTTGAAATTAGAATTTTCTGTACAAAATTGAGGCTGCTGACCTCTGATGGCAGGGCAGTATAAAATATGCTGACATGACAAAAGGTCCAACTATTTTTTACAGTGATGTAACCTGTGGCCTACGGAGCACAAACCGCTAAACTTGAGGTCACTGTTGTGAATGAATGTTGTATTTATATGGCGCCTTCTATAAGACACTCTACAGTCACATGGGGTAATCTCAATCTCTCCACCGCCAATGTGTGACGCTCACCTGGATGATGTGACAGCAGCCATTCTGTGCCAGAATCCACACCACACGTGAGCTTGAAGTGGAGAAAGAGCTGATGAATAGCATTGCCAATTAAATCACGGGGTGATTAGATGGAAATTTGAAAGAGCCAAGTTAAGAATTAAGTCAGGACAACAGGGAACCCCCAATTCTTATCAAAGAGGTCCATGGAATCACTAATGACTACTGTGAGTCAAGATCTCGGTTTAACATCTCATCTAAAAGATGGTGTTGCCTTCAGTGCAGTGTCCCTATCACTGCGCTGGGGATTATTTCTACAGAGGGAAGATGGCCACTTATTGACCCACCAACACCACTTCTAGCAGCTATGTAGTTTCCCCATTGGTCTCCCATCTAAGTATTAACCAAGCCCACCCCTGCTTAGCTTCAGCCATGTGTTTAGAGCAGATTGAGAGGTATGGCTGCTTGCTGTGCATGGTATAGTGCCAGTACCCATGATTCCCCTGCAAAACTAAATAGTTGACTAAACGTAAAAAAACGTAAGGCAACCAGCTGCAGAGCATTTTTCTGTTTGCTCAACTTCAAGTTCCTAGTTCTTTCAGAAATGAGTTTGTGGAACTATTACGACTTGAAATTGAGCAAACTCAAAAATGTTTTGCTGCGGGTCGCCATACTTTTGTCAAGTGTCGTCAACTTTTTATGTTTTACATCGCTGTGCTTGGAATTGAAATCTGTGGTTTCATTGACAAGTCCTCACCAAACACTATGATTGCTCTGTAAAACAGGGCTTTACCTTTTGAAATTTCAACATCCTTTAAGTTGTATATTTAACAAAAAGCCAAGTCCGCTTCAAATGGTCTTTTTGTGCTGCAAAAATAAAAAAAAAAACCCTGAAAAACAGGGTGAAATAACAGTAAGAATAAATAATAGTAAGATCTTTTTTTTTTTTAAAGCTGATGTGCATTTCCCTGTGTGTTGCTGGTTTCTCTCACACCCGTGTCAGAGCAGATACAGCCGTGACTTGTGTGGCATCGGTGATGAGCATGTGGGGATATGAATATTAATAGTGTGTTTTAACAGCTGATAAATTTGCTGTTTAGCAAAATCAGGAAATTTTTTGCTCCAAATGCCTACAAATATGGGGTATCTCAAAAGGAATAAAAGCAAATTACTGAGTAACACATCAGACTTGCAGGGTGTTTGGAATTAAAAATATACTTGCGGAAAGAGCTCCTAATTGTTATGAGGTGGGCGACATTTTTCGAAAACTTTGTCGTGACTGCTCTGGGAATTTGTGCCTTGTTTACTCAGTATTCCCAGCCTTAACAACAGTTGAAGAAATAAAATAATGGAAAATAATCTTTGAAACATTGGGCATTTTTCATAGGCCCCCGTCCTTGTGATTTCAACTGCATTTTTCGGAATTATGAGGGCACAGGTGTTCATTTTTTTGATCTTAATTTCTTTCATTGAATGTATACAGGCTGGGTGAGGCCACTGCTTTCAATCTCTTTTCCTATGATGCTGCTATTGGCCGTGTCTCTGGTCTGAGGTCAGAGGGTGAGGAGAGGTGAATAGTATAAAAAAGCAGTGGGCATTTTATAGCCCCTGTCATGTAATTTTAGAAACATTTTGAGGACTATGAGTGTATTTTTGCCCAAATATTGGTGTTTCAGGCATGGTGCTGGTGCATACTGAGGTGGGGCAGTTTGTGACGGTATTTTAACCCTAAATATCGCTGTGTTACAGGCATGGTGCTGGTGCGCACTGAGGTGGGGCAGTTTGTGACTGTATTTTAACCCTAAATATCGCTGTGTTACAGGCATGGTGCTGGTGCGCACTGAGGTGGGGCAGTTTGTGACGGTATTTTAACCCTAAATATCGCTGTGTTACAGGCATGGTGCTCGTGCGCATTGAGGTGGGGCATTTTGTGACGGTATTTTAACCCTAAATATCGCTGTGTTACAGGCATGGTGCTGGTGCGCACTGAGGTGGGGCAGTTTGTGACGGTATTTTAACCCTAAATATCGCTGTGTTACAGGCATGGTGCTGGTGCGCACTGAGGTGGGGCAGTTTGTGACGGTATTTTAACCCTAAATATCGCTGTGTTACAGGCATGGTGCTGGTGCGCACTGAGGTGGGGGCAGTTTGTGACGGTATTTTAACCCTAAATATCGCTGTGTTACAGGCATGGTGCTGGTGCGCACTGAGGTGGGGCAGTTTGTGACGGTATTTTAACCCTAAATATCGCTGTGTTACAGGCATGGTGCTGGTGCGCACTGAGGTGGGGCAGTTTGTGACGGTATTTTAACCCTAAATATCGCTGTGTTACAGGCATGGTGCTGGTGCGCACTGAGGTGGGGCAGTTTGTGACGGTATTTTAACCCTGAATATCGCTGTGTTACAGGCATGGTGCTGGTGCGCACTGAGGTGGGGCAGTTTGTGACGGTATTTTAACCCTGAATATCGCTGTGTTACAGGCATGGTGCTGGTGCGCACTGAGGTGGGGCAGTTGGTGATGGTACCCCAGCAGGCTTTGGCACACGCTCAGGCCCAGGCCCAGAACAGCCTCTCCCCCCGCCCTGCTACTCCAACCAGCGGGGCTGCCTTCAGGGTCACCACCACCCAGGTAAGGGTCACCCCGACCTCCGACCTGCGTGAGGAACCTTACACACCTGTGTGTCTGTATGTCATGGTGTGAGTTTCTGTGTGTGTGTGTGTGTGTGTGTGTGTCTCACGGTGTCTGTGTGTGCGTGTGTCGCTGTATATCTATTTCTATGTCGCAGTGTGTCTGTTTGCGCTTGTCACTTATTGTTTGTCCATGAGCGTGCATATGTGTCCATCTGTGGGTGTATGTGCATGTGTGCGTGCGTGTTTGTGTGTGTATCTGTGTGTGTATGTGTCTCTCTCTCTCTTTCTGTGCACGTGCACAAATGTCGCTGTGCGCTGAGCTCTGATTATTTTCCGTCATATTTGGAATGGCGGTGATAGTGCAGTCAAACGCTCAGGCTCGACTTAAGTGCCAACTATCATGGTGTTTTTCTGCGGGGATGGACTGCCATCTAGCTGTCGCTCATGAACCTGTCTCATTAATGGAAAAGCTGTGGAGTTTACTGTAAGTAGGGCAGATGGAATGTGTGTACATTTTCAGAGCCCAAAAAATGGCCAGTTTCCTTCATATCAAGCGTGTTTATGGCTCGTTTTGGGCATTAGGGCATTAATTCGCATTTTCACACGAAGTTACGGAACCATTTTTAAAACGGCTCCATCTATAAGGTGTGGGCCGAGGTGTAACAAAGTCGGTGAACAAAAATGAAAATGTAAACAAGTTGGAATTTGGTTGTCCCAATTGAAATTGGGATGAATTTTTGCCATTTACAATGCTTAATCACCTCCACTTGATGGCGTTATGAGTTTGGTGCGTGTGTGCGCCATTTAACAAATTGCTCTGTGGTTTATGACAATATTTTATGAGACAGACACTGATAAATAATCAGGGACAAAAGCGGATTTTTCACCCTCTTGTGACTTAAAGTGTATTTGATACAAAATTTTTTCCTGTTTTTAGTTTTTTGAAATTTGCAGTAAATTAAAACAGTTTTTTAGAGATGACGAAAAAAATATTTTTTGTTACTTTCTGCTGCCAAAAAATACACTGATTCTCCCTCTAAAATTGTCCTGGAAACTGGGCCCAAGAATGCCTAACTCACGACGTCAGTGTGATTGTTCAGCTTTGACTCGTTTTGTTGACGTTTGCTCATCAAAATCAACATGGTGCCACTGCACGAATTTGACCCATTTCACCCTCAAGGTAGAATCTGAGGGGGGGGAGAAATGTGTCACATAACACTTTAAAAGACATTTTGAGAATCACATTACTGATCAAAAGTTTTTGAACTCCAATAATTTTCAAGCAGTCGGAGATGGACAAATGAAATTTAAACACTTTTTGTTTGAAAAAAAAAAAAACCTCTCTAAATCTCAGGTTGACTGCAGTGGCTTCCTTCGACTGTAATAAGTGATCAACAAATTTAAAGCGTTTTTTTTTTTTGAAAGGACAATCATTTATATGGTTCCAAATGTGGATACCGAACTCTTTTCTGGAAGTGCTCGTAAATGCACTGCAATTATAGTTCACTTTTTTTTTTTTCTGCCAAATTTGCACCAATCTAGCTCAACTTTATGTCTTGTCTTAGAAAATAACCATAATGAGTTTACTTGTTTTATTATCTCCGTTATTAAGGTCATTACCCTAAATGTACAGATTCTTCTTGATTTCTCTGTGGTAACATCTTTGACGTTATTTGTACATGACTTGAAACTGCTTGGATTTCAGTAAAACACTGAACAATAGCATGTATAAAGTGTTCAAATATTTTGTACAGGTAGTGTACAAAGATGTTTCTGCCAGTTTCCCTCCTAATGTCCCGCGCCTCACTCACATATCCTCTCCGCTCTCCGCTCTCTGCTCTTGTGTTCCACAGTCTCCAGTTTCTCCTCAGGCCATTCGGCCGGGCCCTCCAGCGCCAGCCAAGATGGCGCCTCCCGGGTCCCCTGCCAGCAGTCCCATCCTCCAGGCCTCGCCCGCAGTGTCTACCGTGAGCATCACCGCTATCCTCGCCACTTCCCATCACCCTGACGCATGTTATGCTGTCCTCTATATATCGGGCCTCATTTAGCGGGGCAAGCCTATGACAGGGCTGATACCTGGTTCAGTTTAACCAATAGTTAACTCTTCAATTTATTCAGTAGTTACCACTTCAGTTTATTCTGTAGTTACTACTTCAGTTTAACCTGTTTGACTTCCTGATCTGTCTCCACTCGAGAGTGAGGGAGGTGTGAAAGACTACATAAAAAAACCTGTCAGACTTCCAATTCGGTTCAATTTTTTTGGAAGGATACGTTTTTTTGCCCTAACATTTTGAATGTGCATGTGTGCCCATACATGTTATCAAGATGAGTACAATGCATTATGCTGTCCACTTGATGCAAGCTTAGTGCGATCGTTCATTATTAAGCCACGGGACAAAAATGGCAAAATTCATAACCCCTGGATGTGCTAAGAGGGTTCATGGTATAGTAGGATATTGTCTATATGAACATGTTTTGCCATGAAGTGATTTGTACTTCTTAATGATACTTTTCAATCTACTTCATCTATGTCTTAGCGATCGATCCAGATGTAGCACCGTATAAAGCCATTATTAGAGTGGATCACATTACATTTACTTGGCAAACACTTTAATCCAGAGGGACGTGCAGTAAGTGCGTAGATATTCTTCCTGTATCTGACGAGATATACTGGCTACATACCCATTAGATTGGAATACTGTAGATTCATTAAAGGGCATCTAAAGTCGATTCTCAGACGGGATGTTGAACGTCCAATGTTTACAAACAAATCACTTGCTTTTGTTGACATCTTGCATTGTCACATGACCAATTTCATTCATCAACCAATGTTTTGTGTATACGCATAGATAATCCTTCTATTTCGGTTCGTTTGCACGGGTGCGGCTCGCTGATTTGCCGATAAACAAAAACAATGGGAATCGACTTTAGATGCCCTTTAATCTCTTTTTATTTCAACTGAATATTCCTTTTTCTTGTTTCATCTTCAGAACAATTTCCATTTTTTCTGATGTCAGGGTGTGTTTAAATTCGCAGGCACCATAATTATGATTGTTGGAGGTTTTTTGCATACAAATAACGCCCCTCTCTTTTCCTGCACCACGCCTTTTCTGCAGTTTTTTCCCCACTCTGAGCATTTCTCCACATATCTGTCATTCCTTCTGTTGACTAAACAAATGTTGCTACCTCATGCTGTGAGCTGAAACAAGACTGCTTCTGTCACTTGAAAAATTTGTGTCGCGTCCGGTGTGAAAGCAGCTTAAGATTGTGTAATGTTCAAACTGGTGTGCCAGTTTTCCAAAACAGACTTTCTCTCGTATGTTTACTTTTCTAGTCTCTGATTAACCATATTCGCAATCACAGAGGATGAGTGGGATAGTGAATAGACGAAAAATGGGTAAATCATTAAGTTAAAGTTATCTGGTGACTGTTTTATGCAGTCGGTGGACCCTCCACTGCAGCGACGGTTTGAGAAAATCTTCAAATGAGTTTTTAGCGAACATGTTGGGGGCATCATTTTTCCAGTTCAGCTTTGTTCCAGCTCCCCGGCCCCACCTAGTGGTGAGATTGCGGCATGCAGCGAAGCCAGCATGTGACGGTGCTGAGCTACTGTGCTTCTCTGAGGCCTTTTCTGGAAAGGAGGTGTCACATCTCCGTCTCTCTCTCTCTAAAACCCTCGCTTTCCCAGAAGGCCGCAGTGACCGGTGGCACGGTGGCTGCGGCAGTAGCGGTGACTGTAACCACAGCGCAGCAGCCCTCCACGGTGATCTCGGGGGGGCAGGGCACCCCCCAGGCCCCGCCCCAGACAGCTCTGCCCACCCAGAGCTCAGCAGCAGCCGTCACCGCGGCCCCGGTCCCTGGCGCCTCCGTCGTTTCCCAGGTTTCTGCTCTAACCCTCTGCTTCTGCCTCGCTCTGCACAGCCAGACCTGCAGGGCAGGCTACTGCTTTACTCTGATTTACTCTGAGTTACTCTGATTTACTCTGCTCGCTCTTAGAACACTGCTCACTGTCGCAACGCTGGGCGCTATCCCAACACTGCTCACTGTCGCTACACTGCTCTCTGTTATAGCAGCTCTGTGCACTATCGCAACAGTGTTTACTATCAGTACACTGCTCACTATCGCAACAGTGCTCACTCGCAACACTGTGCACTATCCCAACACTGCTCACTATCGCAATAGTGCTCACTATCGCTATACTGCTCACTGTTATTGCAGCGCTCACTATCGCAACACTGCTCACTATCGCTACACTACTCTCTGTTATAGCAGCACTGTGCACTATCGCAACAGTGTTTACTATCAGTACACTGCTCACTATCGCAACAGTGATCACTCGCAACACTGTGCACTATCCCAACACTGCTCACTATCACAATAGTGCTCACTATCGCTATACTGCTCACTGTTATTGCAGTGCTCACTATCGCAACACTGCTCACTATCGCTACGTTGTTCACTGTCACAGGAGTGCTCACTATCACCCAACTGCTCATTGTTATTGCTATGCTCACTATCGCAGCAGTGCTCATTATCATGACAGTGCTTACTATTGCAACAGTACACTCTTTCACAATGGTGCTCACTATAACAACAGTGCTCACTATTGCAACAATGCTCTCTATCACAACTCTGCTCACTATCGCGACACTGCTCACTTTCACAACACTGCTATCGCTAGAGTGCTCACTATCGCTGCACTGCTCACTGTTTTTGCAGCGCACACTGTTGCAACAGTGCTGACTATCACTGTACTGCTCACTGCTATTGCAGTGCTCACTATCGCAACACTGCACACATTTGCAAGACTGCTCACTATAACAACTGTGCTCACTATCGCAGTACTGATCACTTTCACAACACTGCTGACAATTGCAAGACTGCTCACTATCGCAGCAATGCTTTAAATCACTATGCTGCTCACTGCTATTGCAGTGCTCACCATCATAAGTGTGCTCACTGTCACAACAGTTCAGATTATCTTGACGATGCGTACTATTGCAACAATGCTCTCTTTCACCCTACTGCTCAGTATCACTACACTGCTCACTGTTATTGCAGTGGCCGCTGTCACAACTGTGCTCATTATCATGACGGTGCTCACTATCGCAACTGTGCTGACAATCACAGCACTGCTCTGTATCACCACAGTCCACACTATAACAGCAGGGCTCCCATCACCACTTTCACAGAGAAACTGCTTCTGCTTTCTTCAGTGAAGTATCAGAATGCTGCTCACTATCACAGTAGTGCTTACTATGGTAACTTGTGCATCCTTGCTGTAAATTTGTGGGTCTCATTTTTGAAACAGTCTTCACTATCGCAATTTCAACACCTTTAAGCTGTACACTCCTCGCTATCACAACTTTAACCCAAACGGTTCATCTTTACACGTTGTTTATCACTGGTGAATTTCCCCTGCTTCAGTTTTACAGTGCTCATTGTACCATGTGCTGTGCCAACGCTAAAATATTGGCGTTCATTTCTAAAATAACGATGACGCTGATGTTTGGTTAAATGTTTCCCAAGGAGATGCAGGAAAATGTAAAGAAATGCAAGAACTTCTTGGCCACGCTTATCAAACTGGCGTCCCACAATTCACCGTCACCAGAGACGTCTCGTAACGTGAAGACGCTTGTACAGGATCTGCTGGTGAGTCAATGCTGTGGTTCTTATCCTGTCAGCTAAGTCACAGAGAGTCTTGGCTCTCTTATACTCTGCATCTAAGGCTTTGTACAGACTCCAGGCAAAGGAGGTTTTGCAGGGTATAGGCAAATTTGCCCACATCCCAATTTGAACCATCTTCTGGTGATATGTGCCTATTTGTGGTACTGTCCAGAAAATAGATTTGAAATGTGAAATTTGCATACAGGAAGTGAAGTATGACCTATTTAGTGATTTCAAGATTTTTGTGGGACAAAGCCTTGAAAAGTCCATATTTAAACCCATAAATGATTGTTCTGAAAAACCAGATGATTTTTAATGGCTACACAACAACATGATGGACATTTTTATACCAAACATAAGTATATATTTGAAAAACTGAAGAAGTTTCAGACAATTTTCCACCGATAAATGCAGCTGCCTTGACCAAAATTGATGCAAATCGTGAAGTTCATCTTGAAAAACAACCAGGTTCCTATGAAAACACACCTGAGATATTTTCGCAAAAGTTGCCTCATATAGTTGGCTAAATAATGTGCGAGTGTCGTTAAATTGCGAGACCGGAACATGGATCTGGATTGCGAAAATTGGAACCATCCCTGTATTTAGAACAAAGCCGCCAAACAGGATGTTGAGGCCATATCTCAGCAATGCTTAGACATATCAACCCCAAACTTGGTAGTTGGTCTCAAGACCTGCCCCTGGGGAGGCCCAAAAAAAAAACGTGACTTTTGACCTCTGGGGGGTGCTATAAATAGCAAAAACATGTTTTAGCTGATATCTCTTGATCTGTTTGGACTTAAGCCTTAATTCCAGTGTCTGCTGATGCTGTTGGACATCCCTAGACAGATCCTAGAAGACTGTGAATGTAAGCATCAGAATTTGGCGGCCATTTCTAATTTTGTCCAAAATGCGCTTAAATTTACAGAAAGTGCATTTTGGACAAAATTTGAAATCAAATAACCAAACCAAACTTATCAAATTCACTTAGCACCTCATCCTGATGTTGCACAATAAATTTTGTGATCACTGATCCTTGGACAGGGTTGTCAAAGCCAATCGAAATTAAAGCATTGCTCAGATATGACTTCAGTTCCTGTGACTTGAATATTTTCCAGTGTTCAAAGGTCACCAAATTAAATAGGTCTTCTCCAGACTGTGTCATAAGTCCATATACCAAGTTTTGTGTTGATACATCAAAGCATTGCTGAGATATGGGCCTACTTCCTGTTTGGCGGCTTTGCCGTCGATTTTGATTGGCTGTTACGGCCAAACGGTTTGGAGTTGAGATACCAAACTTTAAAGACTTCTCAGGCTTGGTCTGTAGATCATGTGTGCCAAGTTTCGTAATGATCGGACAAACTTTGTAATTTCTGTAAATTTAAGCGCATTTTGGACAAAATTAGAAATGACCGCCAAATTCTGATGCTTACATACACAGTCTTCTAGGATCTGTCTAGGGATGCCCAACAGCATCAGAGGTTTGGGGTTGATATGTCTAAGTGTTGCTGAGATATGACCTCACATTCTGTTTGGCGGCTTTTTTTCAAAATACAGGGATGGTTCCAATTTCGCCATACGGATCCATGTTACCGGTCTCGCAATTTAGCGACACTCGCACATTATTAGCCAAATATATGAGGCAACTTTTGTGAAAATATCTTAGGTGTGTTTTAATAGGAACCTGGTTGTTTTTCAAGATGAACTTTACGTTTTACATCAATTTTGGTCAAGACAGATGCATTTTTCAATGGAAAATTGTCTGAAACTTCTTCAGTTTTTCACATATATACTTATATTTGGTATCAAAATGTCCGTCATGTTGTTGTGTAGCCATTAAAAAATCATCTGGTTTTTCAGAACAATCATTTATTGGTTTAAATATGCACTTTTCGAAGCCTTGTCCCACAAAAATCTTGTAATCACTAAATAGGTCACAGTTCACTTCCTGTATGCAAATTTCACATTTCAAATCTATTTTCTGGACAGTCCCACAAGTAGGTACATATAACCAGAAGATGGTTCAAATTTGGCTGTGGGCAAATTTGCCTATTTATTTATTTATTTGTTTGTTTGTTTGTTTTTATTTCGGCATGATTGTATAGTCGTTTCAGACAATTTCAACACAACATGTATCATGACCGAAAGGGTCGCGGGAGAAGCGAAATCGCTTATCAAAGTCCCGCCCTTAACTCCCAGAAAAACAGTTTGATTATAGTTAAGATATCATAAATTATACCCTGCCAAACCTCCTTTGATTTGTTTCTCAAATCAGACCTTTAAGACCGACTGTCCACACCGTTGCTAGCAACAGGTCAGAGCGGATTGTATGTCTAGAAATCCCCAATCTATTTGCGTGGGTTGCTATGGTTACAATGTAGATGCAAGCACATGCATTGGTGACAGGCTCTCTCCTCATGCAGAAGCATAGGACCTAAACAAGCTACAAGTGCCAATTTACAGATTATTTGACTGAATTTTCATTCATTAATCTTCTCTTCTATGATTTGTTTACCACCCCTTTCGCTTTCGGACCCTTGATTTGACTTTGTAGTTTGTGTATCATGTTTGGAAGTGACACAAACGACAGTTTGAAATCAGTTTTGAGTAGCCGGGGCGTCGGGACTGGGAAGCATCAGTGGAGACCCAATTTGAATCGCATTCCGAGCCACCTGCAAATGTGTCCTTGATCCGATTTGCAAAAAATTGAATTTCATGTAGGTTTTTTGGTGTCCAGACTTTCTAAAACCAGTCTGGATATCCCAAAAATCTATGTGGGCTGGCAGTCTGAGCCAGGCCAGGAGCGCTCCCTTACTAGCAGCTACGAAAGATGCGGTTGGATGCTTTTTTCTCTCCGATGTAGTACCTAGTCATGACTACAGGTGGCAGCAACTTATTCCTCATGGAATGGAATTATACAATTTTGAATCTTACTGCCATGCAGCATGAGTTCCAGTTTCCCTCATATAATTTATTAATCAATATTTACATCCAAAGCAGGAAAACATTGTTGCTCTTGATTTTTTTTCCATGTCATTATTTAATGTTATTTCATTCATGAGCAGTTATTTCTCAGCTGGGAGAATGTTTTTTTTTTTTTTGCTCACGCTGTAATTTGTTCATGATTCATGGGTTTTTTTTTTTTTTTAACAGGATGCCAAGATTGAGCCGGAGGAATTCACCAATCGCCTGCAGTCCGAGTTGAAGTCCTCTCCCCAGCCTTACCTGGTGCCCTTCCTCAAGGTTGGCGGAAATCGCTGCGCCCCTAATTTAGCTCTAACCGCCGCTGAGATCAAATATCCCATCCTTTCCCCACCTCCAGACTGAGAGACTCAACAGTCGTCTTCGCCTCAAGTCAGAATTGCCAAAGACTGCCCTATTCCACAATGAAAAAACTTACAAGTCCGCTATCGCCACCTAATTCTACAATCAGTCAAGCCTGCTAGAGGGCTTATCTGGGGGGATTTTTGTGCAAATTTCCAGGAAGTCTGCTTTGATTCAAATTTCACCATGGGATTGCTCTGTGTTCACAGCAGTACAGATTTTAATGTATTAAAGATACTAAGAAAGCTTTTCCAAACAAGGTGAAAGTCAACGCAAAGCGTGGATTGCTGTGCCCACGCCTGTCATAGCTTTATGCGCCCAAAAGTTGATCCTCAGTCCTGCGTAGAGCTGACCTTAGGTGACCTTGACCTGTGACTTGACTTTAAAAACTTCATCAGTTACACTTCCTTCTGTGGGGAGCTACCATGTCTTATTTAGTCAAAATTCGTCCACTCCTTCAGTAGATATCGCACGGACAAGATATGAGAGACGGATGGACGGACTGATAATATACAAACTCCCCCAACTTCAGAGATCCAAAATATTTGGGACAAAAGCTTCACTTGTGCCTCTCATTAATCAGGTCTATTTAGTTTCTCCCTCACTGCAGGTAGAGGAGACGCCTTAGGTTACAGTTTTTACTCTTTGTGTGCGTTAATTGTTTAATAGCAGGTCTAAAATGTTGAATTTCCCGGCTAAATGAAGAGAAACATGTATTTGTGTAAAACATTACGTAGCTGACTGCACGGCTGCCTGTACACCCCTCACACTGGCATTGGTGGTCCGGAGGCAGCGTCTGTACTCATTAATACTTCACATGCTGGGTAAATGTTGGGTAAATGTTGGTTTGGCTGTAATGTTGTGTTGTGTTGATTTCTCAGAGGATTATTCTCTCTCTCTCTCTCTCTCTCTCCCCTCCTGTCTTTCTCTCTCTCTCCCTGTCTCTCCCTCTGTCCACCTCCTCCTCTCTCCCCTCCCTCCCTCCCTCTCTCTCCCTCCCCTCCCTCCCTCTCTCTCTCTCTCTCCCTCTCCTCCCTCTCTCCCTCCCTCCCTCCCTCTCTCTCCCCTCCCTCCCTCCCCTCCCCTCCCTCCCTCTCCTCCCCCTCCCTCCCTCTCTCTCTCCCCCCCTCCCTCCTCTCTCTCCCCCCCTCCCTCTCTCTCTCTCCCTCCCTCCCTCCCCTCTCTCTCCTCCCCCCCCCTCCCCTCTCCCTCCCCCCCCTCCCTCCCTCCTCTCCCCCCCCTCCCTCCCTCCCCCCTCTCTCCCCTCCCTCCCTCCCTCTCTCTCCCCCCCTCCCTCCCCTCTCTCTCTCCCCCACACACAGAAAAGCCTGCCGGCCCTCAGGCTGTCCCTGCTCAACAGTCAGCAGTCTCTCACGCAGCCCCTGCAGCCGGCCAAGCCAGTGGCTGTGGGAGGGGCCACGGGTCTCGTCCCTGGACCCACTGTGCGCGTGCGGCACCCCAACAGCATCAGCACTACCGTATCGGGGGCCCTCCCCGGTCACGGCTCCCCCATGGTAGGGCCACCGCCGCCGCCGAGGTCACGACCATCGTCACCACATTTATTTTTACCCTCGCCTGACTTAGCCTGTGTTTATACCACTTTTAATGGCAGCTGTCACAAATCATCAGCAGTAATAATATTGGAGGAATGTTATAGAAGTGTTTACAGTGCACTTCATAGTGACGAGAACAAGCCATTTAGCCCAGTGATTCCATTTCCCTACTCCTTTCTTTGCTGAACTGAAGATGGCATGTTGCCCTGAATTAAGCTAGATGTTAGTAACATGGCGCATGCAGTTATTCACTATTGTTGGATACCTGGGCAGCAGAGGTACACTAGGTGGTCATGTGACAGGAACAGGAAGGGAAGTTGGCAAAGAAGGACCCCTTTGTTGTTTTGTACCCTGTGATGAGAACTTTCTGGAGAAAGCTGTTTCGTCCCTTTTTACTCCAGGATAAGCAAAGCTTAGGAAGGAGTGTTGTGATGAGACTCGAGCATCACTCACTTATGAATGAATCAATCAATTTTCCGTTAGCATGACCACAGGCGGTAAGATAAATATGATCTTGGCATGGATGACTTGTCCCTAATTCACGAACAGCTTATCCAGGAGTTAACGATAGTGTCACTTTGGTTGGCGATGTATAATGCACTTACTGGAATCGGCCTGTATACCAGCTCTGTCTCCAGTGCCTGTTTGCTCTGTAGCTCTGAGCCACACTCCTGTTGTGAGTTCACTGGTTAAGCGGAGGTCATAGGTCATCTGGTCTAGAGAACCAGCAACGTGGCACTGTTTCGCTTACATGAAGGCTCATAAATCACCTGCCTTCTTCAACGCACACTGTACGCGAAGTGTCTGTTAAGCCACCTTCGTTTTTACATGCTTTCTTAACCCACCTTGTGAATGCTGATTTGGCAGTGCACATATTGTACCTTTACTATATAGTACATACTATGTTATTTTGGATACCGCCTCAGTTTATCCATGTTGCTGTGGCGATACAAGCATGCATTTTAATGTTAGCATTTTCCCAGTTGCAAGCTTCTAAATCATATGTGTAGTATGTTAACAAGGCCTTCTGTTAGTGGGCTGAAGAGCTGTAGAACCAAAGTCATCGTAAGGGAAGGCTTTGGTGTCCAAGTGCCACAAATTAAGCAGGAATTGTGAACTGCCAAATGCTGCTGGTTTAACCGAGGAGTTACTGAATGTTAGACATGTGCTGAACTCCGGGTAAATTAATTTCGCATGAGACCTCGAGTTCATTTGGTTTCAAAGAGAGATTTTCTACTTTTGCACGTCGGCGCACCTCAAGCTAACAGTCGAAATTGAGCACGAATAAATGCGTCGAGGCTGTAGCTCTTAAGTCGTCTCCTCCAGACTCAGAATCTCCAGGCCCGAGCGGCGCTGCATATGAAATTATGCACCGTTAGCAGTCACTTCTCGGCGGCGCACTAAAACCACAAACCAAATCGAATGTTTTGTGCCGGCAGTGAGAATACGCGGCCATCGCCAGCGGAAATGTTGCTGCTGCCAAAATGAATCGCTTAGCCTCTCCATCCCCGGCATCGTTACGGGGTAGAGTTTGTCCATCATCGCCAGGTCCTGAGCAGTAATGTTGCGCGCGGCGAGAGGAGGAAAACGAGGGTGAGAAATATTCATCAGCGAGAGAGAGAAAGACCGAGAGATAGAAGCGGTAGACGATGGATAGCATTGCCTCCAGACTCTTCTCCGGGGTCTTTCTGCCGAGGAAAATGAAGAATGTTTTTATTAGCCCCGGCTACCCCATCATCGGTACACTGTCTCTCCGGCACTCCCGCTGGTGTGCGAGGACACTCCTTTACTGCATCCAATTTTATCCGCCTCATTCTGTTTCCGGCTACTCATTTGTCAATCAGTCGATGGGACACATGTACAAGTCAACCTGCGATCTGGAAAAATCCAGTATGTCACTTTTGCTGAAAATTGAGTATGATCCTTATTTGCTCTAATTAAGGATGATGAAAATCTGGAAATACCTGCTATTCGTGGAAATTTGAAAATCAATTTGTCAAAATCAAGTTTCTGTTTTTATTTACTCGGAAAATTCCATAATTGAAAAGTTTTCTTTAATTGCTAGAAACGTGCTCTGATGAACTTACAAGGTTTGTCCTGATCACAAGAGAATTTTTGCAGAGTAAAAATGAATATATTTTAAAATTAATTTTTTGATTCCTTAATGAAAAGTGCTGATTGACAGGAAATAAGGGGGAGGGCGGGCTTGAAAGGACTGTTCAGTGATTAGTTTGGAAACTCAGACACCGCGGCTCATTCAAGATAAATTTTGTTTATATTGTGCCATGAAGCTCTGGGCAGAACATGTTTTCCTATACGGCTAAAAAAGTAAAAAACAAACTGAATTAAAGAGGCTAGTGCTAAAAGTACTTAAGTCACATTTCCGCACACTGAGGTAAGGATGGGAAAACTTTTCTATTTACTGAAATTTATTTTCTGTTTTCTCAGAATGAACATTTTGTGACTTAGGTACTTTTAGCCCTTGGGTCTTCAATCAGTAGATTTTATTAATCTATATGTATTCAGACCCTTTTTTTCTCAAAATGGATATTTTGTGATTTAACTCCTTCAACCCCACAGCCCTCTACAGAGGGCTGACCAACATATTCCCTTCAACCCCAAATTCCTGTAGGGAAAATTCAAACAATCTGACTAATTGATTGGAACATATCAGGTTACATTTAATGGGATTCCAGAGATAACAGTAAGATACAATGTCCAGATAATGACCAGCCCTCTACAGAGGGCTGTGGGGTTGAAGGGTATAGTGATGCTAGAATATCTGGGGTTGAAAGAGTTAAGCCTCGACCGTTCAGTGGTTAGTTAGGAACCACAGACACTGCGGCTCATAATGAGCCTGAGTATAGGGCTCTTCCGGCTATTTTTCTGAGACCACCCCCATTCAAGATATATTCTGTTTACATTGTGCCATGAAGCTCTGGGCAGAACATGTTTTTCTATACAGCTAAAATTAAAAAAAAAAAAACTGAATTGAAGAGCCAAGTGCTAAAAGTGCTTGAATCACATTTTCTTACACCGTGAGGTAAGGATGGGAAAATGTCCTTTCTAGTTACTGAGGTCGGTTTTCTCAAGTTAGACATTTTGTGACGTAAACACTTTTAGCACTTGGCTCTTCACTTAGCAGATTTTATCGATCTATTATACATATATTCAGATCCTTTTTTTCTCAAAATGGATATTTTGTGATTTAAGTACTGGGGTCTTCAGTTGGTCATCTTTCCCCCTGAACCAGTGAAATGTTTGCTCAGAAACGACGTGGGCCTGTGTACGGAGAAAAGCAGTGGAAGACTGTGAGGATATTTGCCCTGTCGGCTCATTGCCCATCGCTCGACTCTCGCACGGGGCACGGAGGAAAGCCGAAGGGTGCCCAACTCGCAGGCCCAGTTTCACAGATGCATAATAAGCCTAGTCCTGGGCTAAGTTTAGAATTGAACTGAGATTGTTTGTGTGAAACTCAATTTAGGTCAGGGCTAGCGGTGAAGACACTCTGAGCAGGGCCAAATTGGGTGGTATTGCAAAATCCGCCTTTGACCTGTATGTATAACGAACAGCCTCTTGCCACGAGCCGTCCCAGAATGCCTTTCAAAGGTGTCCGTATGCCGCCCGTTAAAAATGGAGGAAATATTTTGCTGCCTGTTGTCGGGCTTGGGGTGACTTGACCGTAAGCATAACCTGTGTCTTGTGAAAATGGCCCATAGCGTCTGTGACTTTGCCACACACGCTCAGTACGAGTGTAATCCTGACCACCTGCGGTTTTCTTCACAACATTGGTCTTCTTCTCTGCTTCCTTTCCAGGGCATCAAGCGAGCGGGGATTCAGGGCGGCCAGGTTCGCATGCCCATGGTGATCACGCAGACCGTCAGAGGTGCGTCCCCTCTCCATCTGCAGAGGCCCCAGAGGGCTGTGTTTAAGCTAGCTTAGCCTGCGCTCGCTTACGGAGCACGTTTCTCCAGCAGTCACTAAAGCCACGTCCCGATGCAGTCATTCTCATCTCCAAACTGTGTTTTTTTTTATTCTGACAACCAAAAATGTGTCCGTAATGTCCCACCTGTAGCATATTTGTCTGAAACTACACATTTTTGTCTGACTGAGGCATATTTGTCCCCTCTGTGGAATATCTGTGGAAAAATACACATTTTTCTCCCCACTATGGCATATTTGTCTACATAAAGTGGTGTTGTGGCAGGTATAGACTGGTATATGGAATATATATATATATAAAAATTTTTATATATATATATATATATATATATATATATATACACACCTATTTTTCTGTCTGTTTACAGTGTAATCACCTGTCAGCCAAAAAGCCATTGAAACACTGGAGAGTCTACCCACTTTCTGTTTAAGTGATTTACCCATCTACCTGATAGACTATATCCACTTCTCCAGGGAGCACCACACCACTGTCTGTATATGTGCACAATTTTGTCTCCACTGGAGCGCAAGTGGTGCCAATGCATCTCAAACAAAATAGCGATGTCTGAATTAGAGTGCGGTGCTGAAAGTGTGTGTTTTTCAGGTGTGGGTGTGCTTAGAGGTGCGCACAAATTCTGTCTCCCTCAACTTCAGTGACCTGCAGTGGGAGATTTCTTTAGGTTGCTGCATGTCCTTAAAAACCGAACACTGAAGAAAATTCTAAAAATACTTAGTGCCACTGGCGAAGAGCTTGCCGGTTAAAATCAAGTTTAAATTCGCCCTGGCTGTCTTTGTGCCTCTCCGGAAACGCGACTCCGAGCAGTCGGCCACGGTTTCTGTGCGGAATGAGACGCGGTGAAGCACAGCAATATTGACAGCATGATTTTACGTTCAAACCTGGGGAGAATCATGACCCCCTGCCTGTACGTGTGAACAAGAATCGTGAAAGGTTTTCTTTCAACAAGAAAAGGTTTGATGGAAATGCTGTCAGACAGCCCATGATAATATTGCTTGTGTGTGTTTTTTTAGGCGCAGTTGGGAAGGGACCAACAATACAAGCGAGCAGAAGTCCCATGGGCTTTGCTGTTCAGCTCTCCGCGAATCAGAAAAACAAGCTTAACGACCCCGGAGGCGGATCTTTCAGGTACAAACCCGTGTCTGCGTGGACGGGGAGTTTGACGAGTGGAGTAAGTGAAGTAACCGAGAATCACCACAAGGGGGAAACATTCCACCAACATTTGATGTATTGAAAAGGGAGGCCATGGAGAATTGCACCTCGAGTTAATTTGTTTGCCTTTGATGACAAGTAGTTGTTCTCATTGGTTGTGTACTGCTCGAAATTTTCTAAAAACTCTGAATATGGGAGTCGCGGTAGCGCAGTCAATCAGTGTGATTGACTTGGGACCAAAAGGTCCAGAGTTCGAGTCTATACCACATCTTTCACAATGTGTTCTTGGGCAAAACACTCTGCTCCCACAGTGCCTTGCTCCACCCAGGTATATAATTGGGGAGCAGCAAATTGTCAGAGCTTGGAGAGTAACCTGTAATGGACTGGCATCCCATCCAGGGGGAGTAGCAGTACCCCTACGTCGCTTCATGTGAATGGAACCGGGGTTAAGCACTGGCTTGATGAGCCCTTAGGCTCGGAACAGACTTACTATCTCTTTACGCATTAGGATTTGTCACGATTCATTATATTAAAAAGTGAAAAATATATTAAATGAACGAATGAATGTCTATACCAACTTCTCTTTTTGTAGTTGCTATTTAGAATGAATTTCTTTCTATGACACTGGGGACAAATGTCTTTTGTGTAACTGCTCATTGCTCGTTTAATCAGCTATAATTTTGCCTAATAGCCTACACACTGCCTATTCCAGGCTACCTGGAATGGTTTCATTTTTGTACAAATAAATATGAATGCTGCAAATAATTTAGAATATTTGTGACATAAATGTATTCATTACGAAATAACCTAAAAGGAAACATATTGAATAAGTCACTGCGCAGTGACCAGTTGTACTTGTAAGATCAGCTCAGCGCCATAAAAAAATGAAAGTGCTAGAATTCAAGAATTGCATTTGCAAACATTCTCTGGACATTTAGTGAAATTGCCTGTGGTCACAGGTCTCGGGGGCGACTCAATCAGGTGGAAAAAACAACCTGACTGTGGACAAATCAAACATGCAGCTTCAATCCCTGATGTCTGAGAATTTTTGATTCTTCAGATGTCGGTCCTCTTGTTCCCTGTCCTTTAAAGGGAGTTCTGAACGCGGTTTGCGGTAAGCTGCGACCCCGTATTAACACTAATGGCGTTACTAGCTCCGAGGGGGAAGGAACCGCCGCGAAGTCCGATTGATAAATCAATAAATCTTTACTGACTTTGACAATTAAGCCATCTGCGCTGTTTGACAGTTTCCCTCTGCAGTCGGTCATTTCCCCCGCTTTTTATGAATGTGTGCAAGCAGCCAAACAGATGCCCCTTGATTTTATGCTCAGTATGAGTGGCCCCTTGTAAAATTTACGCAGTCGAGTCGGAATGGCTTTCATTGAGTGGGGACTCTATCCTGGGCTGTTTTAATTTTGAAACAACGCCGCGTATGTAACGCTTTCGTTTAATAAAAGTCAAAATATTCTCACTCGAACGCATTCTCATTAGAATAAACTAAATTAGCATTGTTTCATGAAGTGCAACGGCGCTATTCAAATATATAGAAGTGTTTTTTCAAACTGTGGTTTAAGTTAACGCACGACGCAACAGTATTGAACAAGTTTTAGATTTACTCAAGTAAAAATGTTGACGCCTCGACACTGTCTTAATCAGCACGTTTGCATTAAGTGAAGCGATGCGATCCAAATATAGGGGTGTTTGTTAAGAGGCGCGGTTTTGTCGTCATCGCGAGCTGACAGCGGTTCTCCGAGCCGGAACAGAGGCTTCCTCCGCCGCGCGAATCTGGGAGCCGGCTGCGTTAGCAGCTCCGAGGCTAAACCCGCTGTTGAGCGGAACATATTCATTCCCACTTTAAATAGTGATGGTATTGTTAATACATGAACTTTTGCTGCTTGTTTGCTTGAATTTTGATTTTAAGCTCATATACTTCAATCAGCCATATCATTATGACCAGGTGAAGTGAATAACATTGATTATTTTGTTGGATATTTGGCAGCAAGTGAATATGTTGTCCTCTAGCTTGATGTGTTGGAAGCAGGAAAATTGGGAAAGCGTAAGGATGCGAGTGACTTTGACGAGGGCCAAATTGTGATTGCTAGAGGACTGGGTCAGAGGATCTCCGGAACTGCAGCTTTTGTGGGGTGTTCCCAAGCTGCAGTGGTCAGTGCTAACCAATAATGGTCCAAGGAAGGAAAACCAGCTAACCAGTGAATGAAGGCATTTTAGCTACTCTAGCGTCAGGCACAAAGCTGTAGTGCCACCGTGCTCTATTTTTGAGACCGTTTTTATGTTCCCAAACACCTCCGCTTGGTCACCTGTTTGGATTAGCTGAGGGTCGGGGCATCGGTTAAGTGTTTAAGCTGGCTTTGAACATGCCGGTGGTAGGCTTGAGGAAAGCTGGTCTGGTTTGGGACTGGAGGTCTACTGACCTGCGAGGGTTTGAATGGAGAGGAGTGCTCTACAGTGTTGATGCCAGTCATTGTGTGGCCAGCCTCAGACAGCATTTAACCGACATAACAGAAAGCGCCATTCTATTAGCATGGGTCACTTCCCTTGAGGCAGTTAAATTACATACTCGGTACAAGGCACTGATCCAGCTGATTTATAGCTTGGGTAGCTAACACAGCGGATCACCGAAGCTCATTTGCTCAGCAGCACCCAAGAAAAGCAACCTTCTTATAGTTAGTCACGGTCTAGCTGGCAGTGGGGAAAATAACTGTCGTCTTGCCTCCACTTTTGTAGTGCAGTCAACTGCGATAACAACGACAGTTTCCATGTTCAGTCACTTGTGTCTGTTATGATCCAGACCAGGAATCAAGTGTGGAGGCAGAATACAATCCAATAGGTTGGTTTATCGACAGCAGAGGTGATATGGGAATGGAACCCCAGAGGAACATAGGGAGGTGGAATCCCAGCGGAAGAGAGCACAGTTCAGGACAGATGTAGTGGACGAATCGGGGCTTCCAGTCATTGCCCAGTGGCCTCCGGTGTAGCAGCCAGGCAGAGTGCACACTTTGCCAGAGCTGTACTGTCCCACAGGAGGATGGAATAGCTTTTTGGGAACTTTGTTCCAATCCTGACAACCATATAAAGATTGGTAGCTTGTTCCTAACAAACTGGAGAGAGGAACAGACATGGAAGGGTTAACAAGAATGTGGTCCCAAACCTGGACCCGGAACAAGGCTCAGGAGCTTGGTCCTATTAAACTGGCCAGAGGTGCAGACTTGAATTGGGTTTTCTGAACGCGATCCCAATCCTGGATCCTGATGTTAGACTTGGAAGCTTGTTCGAGTCAACTGAGTAAAGTAGAAAGCCTCCACAAATTGCTGTCATTAAAGGGGCTCTAAGTCTTGTTACGCAGTTTCTAAGCTAGAAATTTTTTTGTCACGTACAGCAAACATCTCCACACGATCCGCTAGCTGCCTGGCCCCTGAATACGCTGTAAAAAAACGCGGTCCATGTGGACAGCTCATGCCCCAAAAACTGCAACAAAAACAACCTGGTCCAGCCTGGACCATCCAGCCAATCACAGACAAGAGGGATGGGGGGGTGGGGTTTGTGGTTTTTTTTTTTTTTTTTGACAGTTTCAGGAAGCGTGGGGGGGGAGGGGTGAGCTAGCTCTCTGTTTTGTTTGATAATACTTCAAACGTCAACAGAAGTGACGTCACCCAACCGTGCTTAAAGCACCTTTAAAGGTTACTTACACTTAATAAAGACAAAAAGTTCTCACTAGGAACACTGACTGATTCTACACACGAATAGCGAATAACAATCCGTCAACTTGCAGCTCAACGCAGTGGGTTTAAAGATACATCACAAGAGCCATTAGGAAGTAACCATGAAACGAGACACAGGCGGGGAGGGAAGGGGAGGGGATACTCGCGAGACGTTAACCAATCAAAGGAAACATCTTTCTCAGAGACAAGAAAGTTGCTGAATTGGAAGAGAAATAAAGGGCGTTCACGCGAGGGTTTTGACTGTGTCGTGCTTTCAGTCCGCTTATGAAAGGGGTTAATCTCCCCTCCCAGCTGTGTATCTTCCATATAGCTCGGTTTTATTGGAAGTTTGGTATATTAAAAGTTGATCGAAGCTTCTTTTTATTACTGCAAGTTTCATAGTGTCTACCAGGCGTATTATGTTGTTTTTTTTAATGCTTTTGTTTCACAGGTTACTCTTCAGCAGTGGCTGCCAATCATAATCATGGAGAACTACCCCCGAAGGTTTTATTAGCAACCTTAATCTGATGCACCTTATTCAAACAATTAGCGGAGAAACATGATCTCTTGCTTTCATTGGAGGTTTGCTTTGCCTGGGTTGGAGTGTAAACCTATCACTGTAAGACATAGTTGCCCCATTAAGTTCTGAGAATATTTGTCCTCTCTTCAACTCTACTTGTCATGACATGTTTTGGATATCGGGCTCAAGGTTATAAGTTTGCAAAAGTTAAAATTAAAGTTATCAACTGTCTTGACAAATTTTGAGTTGAAACAAAGCTTATCTTCAAGTTGAGTTTACTTACATTCTTAAGGTAACCGGTGAACTTCAGTTTCTAAATTTAACCAACTTGAATTTTATTACAGTCAGGGCTTGAGTCCCCTGCCCTACTGGGTCCAGGACCAGTCTATGTGGTCACTTTTGGAGGTTCTTTGTTTTGAACCCTGCACTCAGCACAAGCATCTGCTGCATGCCTATAATGTTATGGAATGTAAAGTGGATTGTTCTTGCCAAGAAAATTGATGTAGTCCTGTAGTTTTTCAAACACGTGGTCAAGTGAAGCCAAACTTATAAACCGTGATTTGAATGGTAAACGAGTGGGGTGATATTTGGGAAACGGTATATCAAGAAGGGCGTCTCCACAGGCGCTGGTTCGTAGTGTCCAAATCACGTGCAGTTCCGTAAATGTAGGCCATCGGCAGAGTAATTAGCATGTCGAAAATCTGGTAAAGTGGCAAAATTTGAGCTAATTGGGGCCTCGTTATTTGTTGTTCTCGTCTTGAATGCCAAAACGCCCCCACCCTCCCCAGACCCACGCAGTTAACAGAAGAGGAGCGGAGCGGCGATTTAGGAACTGGGCTTATTACCAGAAGGTCATAGGTTCACTTCCCAAGCTCCAGTGCCCTTGAGCAAGGTTGTTGACCCACATCGCTTCATTAAATTCCCACCATATGAACTGTAAGTAGTGTAAATAGCGGTAAGACTGTTGCCCGAAGGAAACGCGTTTGCTTTGCAAGTTTTTGTAAAGTCTTTTGCAAGTTTTTTTTTTTTTTTTTGTTTAAAAATCCGAATTTCTTCGCTAACTGCGTAAAAATCCAGTGTAGCAGTTCCAGAGGTGAAGAAGTCGTCCATTTCACCAGGCGTAGCCTTCCTCCTGCTATTTTGCGTGGTAGTAGGAAGACAAGAAGACGATCCGCGGGCATATTTAGAACATACTGCCGCTTAATAGGCATCGAGATTCAGCTTAATTATTTCTTCTTGGAGCGTCTTAGTCCTTTTACTTTAGTGAAACAGTGAACCTCATTTAATCACTCGGTAAACTCAATAAGAGCAAGACTAGGGCAGGTGCTGCTATTATATTAGACGACATGTACCGTACGGACTAGCCCCGGCCGCTAATTAGACCGGGGGAAGTCAGTGTATAAATATATGCGGCTCGGGGGCTTCGCTGTGGAGGACGAGGTCTCCTGAGGTTAAATTCTCTCGTTAGAGTCAGGGAGCGTCTTAATTATCTGAGTAACCCCCCCCCCTTCCCCGGGGCAGATGAGTCTGGTTACCCTCGGCCTCACTAGATGGCCAGCCTAGTAAGGATAGAAGTTTCTCCCATCCCCTGGAGACAGCCCAGTCTCCTGTTAGGTGAAATTCTCCAAACGACTGCGTTTACGTTTCTGTAATCCGGGGATTTTATTAGCAGGCACGGCAGTGTCAGCTGGTGTTGTTTTCTCCTTGTGATTCTGTGTGTGTGTTTATGTTATGTTGGTGCCATCATGGTAAAATGTGGTCTTGGAGGCACTTCATGTAGCGGGAGCTACCATGGAGGCGGTTTTGAGTACTTTGCCAGATGTTAATTTGTCTGTCTTCCTGTGGGCAGACTTTTTCATCCCAGGTAGTGTCACAGTTGTGCCAGATGTAGTTACGAAAGTTCACAGGTGCGTTCTTGAGGTCAAAACGAAGGCGGAGTTTGCAGCTGGGTGCGGTCCGAGCAAGGGCACCAGAAATAGCGGGGTCAGAGGAGAGGCTGGTGTGACTACATCACAAGATGGCCTCCAGTTTATCAGGTTTTTCATTAGAGAGGATTGGACAGAGATGCAGGAGGAATGGGGAGTTCGAGAGGGGGAGAGACGAGGCAGTGAAGTCGGTGGCTGGATTGGAAGCGGCGATGCTGCAGCTCGCCGTGAGCACGCGAGACAGTGCTGCACAGAGGCTCTGCCACCGATACATGCCTAGACTTGAGACTTGAATTAGTTATGTGGATAAACACAACCTTTGAGGGTAAGATTTGGAAGCAGTTGAGTTTGTCCCCATGTGGAGCGTAACTACTGTCCTTTCCTGAGTGACCTTATAGTGATAGCGGCAGAGGAGTTCAGGTCCATTGACTCATCATCTCATTGGCAATATTTTTACCTCCGCCAACGAAGTTTGGGGCGGAGGTTATGTTTTCGCCCCTGTTTGTTTGTTTGTCTGTTTGTGAACAACATAACTCAAAAAGTAATGCATGGATTTGTCTGAAATTTCGTGGGTGGATTACTATTACATCAAGGATGGACCCTATTGATTTTGGCCGCAATCAGTGAAACAATATGGCGGCCATGGCAGCCATCTTGAAATCCTATCACACGTGATAACTCAACTTTGCTCCCTCTCATGCACATTTGGATTGTGCTGCCTTGGCGGAGGTTTGCACTCTATGAGTGCCTCTAGTAGTTTTACTTTGTAAAAGTCATGGAAGAATTGTTGTAGCCCCGGGCGAAGTTTGGGCGGCTACTATGGATTCGTGCTTGTCGTCTCCGCTGCTGCCATCGCGTCCGTAGACACTTCCTTGTGGACGCTGAACAGGCTGGAATTTTTGACCGATTGCTTTCATATTTGGTATGGACATGTGTTATACTTCACTTATGACACCTGTTGATTATGGTTTGCCCTGGCGACAGTACTGGCCGAATAATATGCTACAAAAGGGGAGAAGCGGGATTTCTGGGGCTACACCCATGCGGTTGCAGCTGACTTGACTGTCTCATTTTAAGTTTCAATAAATGAATAAATTGCTTCTTGATACTGACGTATAATTAGTTTTCTTTGCTGTAAATTCTGCCTGAAGGGTCCCTATTGTTCATGAAAGAGAAACAGGGACTCCTAATTCCCTGTGTGCAGTGAAAATGGTGTTGTGAGTAAGTGACAGAAATTTGGTTAAGTGTAACAGAGTGCTGGTCTGGATCAGGTCTCGTTTTATTTCCTTGGTGTTTGGGGCATGACACACATACGTTTCTAACATGAGCAGAAGTGTGAACTCGAGTGATGCACCCAACAACCAATCGTCTCTTAATGGTCACACAAGTGGTACAGTTCACTTGGCTGTTCAGGTCATGAATAAATTTAACCGTGAGAGCAGTGAAATAAATTTTTAAAAAGTACAAATTTGATTATCTTGTGCTGTTGAAAACCTCTTTTAAACAAGTCGCCACATGATAGGTTTTCAACAGCTTCGATTTTGATATCTTGCGTCATTGAGCAACAATCGCTGCATTTAGCGCTGTAAGGGTTAATGAAATCAGCAAGTGTTCAGGGCTTGAGCAGTGCAGTTTAATTATGGGTCGGAACCCAAAATGGGTTGGAGGGGTGTATCAGTTGAGCCTCGAAATGAGTCTGGAATCCTGTTGGCTGTAGTGTATTTGTATTTGACTGGTCCCAGAAAGGAACTCATTTTGTATTAAAACTTTGTCACACTTTAGATGTGTTGCTCATAAAGGCTTTATACAGCATGTGTAATGCCTTCATAAATGATACATAATGTCTTCATAAATCATACATAAGCGAATTTTATGCTTTCAGCATGTGATGCCTGATGTGTCAATGACAATGTCACTTAGCTGACAATGTCACCCTTAATAACATTTAGCCACTAGCAAATTGACATTGTCAGTCATATCACATCTGGCATCACATGCTGAATAAGGATGTGTTATTTCACCCTTTGAAAAGCATGACATTTGCTTATGTATGATTTATGAAAACATTACTTCTCATTAATGAATGCATTATACATGCTGTATAAAGCCTTTATGACATTAAGACAAATTTCCATCTTGGTGGACAATAAAGTCAATCAATCAATCAATCAACATTTCATCTAATGTGGGACCAAAAACGGTAAGAACCAGTGGTTTAAAAATCCTTGTAAGTATGAGAGATGAAAAGTTTTTCAAGCCAGTTGGTGTGGAGTGATGTCATTGTGCTGCGACACTGAAGAGCCGCCGCTCTGTGGGTCTCAGGGACGATGATGACATCAATGACGTGGCGTCGATGGCGGGGGTGAACCTGACGGAGGAGAGCGCGCGGATCCTGGCCACGAACTCCGACCTGGTGGGAACACAGATCCGCTCCTGTCGGGACGAGGCCTTCTTACCCACGGGACTGCTGCACAAACGCATCCTGGAGACAGGTATACACACACACACACACACACACATATATATATATATATATATATATATATACGCGAATACACACACACACACACATCCTGGAGACAGGTATACACTCACATATATATATACGCATGCATACACATATACACACACACATATACACTCGTGCACTCACATTCATATATACACACATACATATCCTGGAGACGGGTATATACACACGCACACACATATATACATGCAAACACATATACATGCACACATTCACCCATGCACTCAATCACACATACCCACGCACGCACAAATCCTGCAGACAGGTGTGTGCTCGCACAAACACACACACACACACACACACACACACACACACACGCGCACAAATACAGGCATACACATATACACATCCACCCGTGCACTCACATACACATATACACACATATACACGCATATACATACACACACACACACACACACACATATCCTGGAAACAGGTGTATACACACACACACACACACACACTTGCGTATACAGACACATATCTTAGAGACAGCTGTGTACTTGCACAAACAGTCACACACACACACACACACACACACACACACACACATACACACATGCACACTCATATACACACACACACACACACACACACACACACACACACACACACACACTCCATATATGTGCACATGAACACACCTGCACTCATTTACACATGAACATTCCACACACATTTACATACAGACATTATTATATACACACATACACCCTCCACTGTGCAAATGGATCCTGGAAATGGGTAAATGTAGTATGTACACTTATGTTTCATACATGCACATACATTCAGCTTCTCAAACACATATTGGAGACAAGGGTACACAAACACACATAGGCCTATACACAAATGCATGCACTCATATGAATGCACACCCAAACGCTCACACACATGCACACAAAATCACACACACCCAATCACACCCTACTCATATTTTAGATTATCATATCTATCTGTCACAGTTACAGAAATGAGAGCATTTTTGAGGCATTTTTAAACTCCCTCTCTGGCAAATCTTTATTTTTTACTTTGGCCTTTTGTACAGGATGCAGTATCCGTGGCATACCAATGAGGGCTGAAGGTTATGTGCTATTATTCAGGGTCTTAGTGTGATTGTTATCCTGTTGCCTCGAGGAGAGAAAGTGTTAAAAATGTAGATCTTGCACTGGCAGCCTCCTCTCTGGGAGTTCTAGCCTTCAGTTCTGGAAAGTCAGAGCGCCACCTGCTGTTTAAGCAGAGTTTCATGGCTTTGTATGCATTTCTGGCTGGCCCAGGAGCGGACTAATTTGTGAGTGGAACCCAGGGGAGACCCCAGGGGCACGCCAAGGGCTTGTATTGCGCACAGCTCCCTCTCATTCATGACTTTATCCCTTTACCCCTGTCAGTCCGATTGCAAATTACACTGTGTGTTTGGTCTGCCTGGGGTTGTCAGGGTTCGCCAGTGTAAATCATTCTTCTGCCACAAACCCCCCCAAAAAAAAAACTGCTGGGACTTCATTGCTTGAGTATGAGGTCTGTTACTCCCAGTCCTATAGAGCCACAGTATCTGTTTTGCTTTTTTTCACGTTTCTAAGAAGCTATCAGTGGTGAAAAATCCTGGCTCAGAAAACGTCGTCCCCTGTATTTTAAATTTGTTACACTCTTCCTGCCTTATTCATTCTGAATGACTTAAATAAAGGTGTGAGTTAGTTAGTATGGTGCCAGAAAGTGAATTACACTGGTGCCATATTAAAGCAAAGCACACAAGAAGGGAAAATGCAGAACCTAACTTTAATTTATTGTGAATCAGAATTAACTGATTGCTCAGAGGAAACCTGATTATCCTTCAAACTGAGGAGGTCGGTTTGGTTTACACACACGGGAGTGAACGCACATGCTTTTAATTCTTTTTTTATTCCATCTACAAACCCTGCTCTTAGCGCAGATCAAAGCCTGCTTGTCCAATCATTGGCGAGAGTTTGGAGTTCCCCAGTGTCTCAGTTAAATTTCAAAAGCGAGCTCTTTCAACCTGACTCGTAATTATCCTCTGATTTAATTGGCAAGAAATAGAGAAATAGCTCTTTACCCAATTCGGCCTTGGCTGGTGTGTGGCGTTCGTAGCACCACCCAGGTGGGTGGTGTGCATTACTGGCAGTTGAGACAAGTTACCCCCGTATCTCTGAGGAGATTTCTGTTGGCAATAGTTGGCAAGTGCAGCTCTGTTTCCTTATGTACTTCCATCGGCCTAAGACGGATGAGACAACACTGCTGTTTGATCCAACTGCCAGTTCTCTCTCTCAGAACGGTGACACCTGACTCCCTAAAACTGCTCCTGCGACTCCTGTTTTCAGCAAAGAAGTTTGGGGTCACCGAGGTGCCCGTCGAAGCAGTAAACCTGATCTCGCATGCGACGCAGGCAAGGTTGCGGACGGTGCTGGAGAAGGTTTCGACGATCGCGCAGCACCGCATGGAAACATGCAAAGTAAGTGTAGCGACGGCAGCGACATCACAAACGAGAACGCAGACACAAACGGCTAATTCTTTACGACAGGGATTCCCAGTCTGGCCCTCAGATCCAAATCCTGCCCTGGTTTTCTTTCCTTCCTGGCAATTGAGTGAATGATTATTGCCACTGATTGGCCAGACTGACTCCTGGAGGTAAATTCATCATCACAACTGACTCCCAGATAAAGGAGGGGTTCATAGCCTGCAGTTGTCGGCCCTCAAGAACTATGATTTGGGAAACAAGTCTTGGCAATATGATCACATGAAGGAACATTAACCAATGTAGCTGTTAATATGAGGCTATGATGTGTATTTAACATAACATAACGTGAGTGGCGAGAACAGGCCGTTCAGCCAAACTAGGCTCACCAGTTTCTTTTTACTATTGTGAATATATCACTTTGGCACTTTATTCAAATAAAGTACAAAAATAACCTGCTATTTGCTTTTAGTTTAAAATACGTTATGGGCGCCCTGGTGGCACATCGATCTAAGCGCGCGCACCATAAAGGCTGTGTCCTTTTCGCGGCGACTGGGGTTCGATTCCGGCTCGGGTCATTTGCCGCATGTCATTCCCATTCTTCTCCCCAACTTTCCTGTCTCTCTCTGCACTCTAACTGTCAAATAAAGGTGAAAATCCCCCAAAAAATCTCATAATTGGATATCCATTCAACAAATACATTAGCTGATTTTTTAAGTGCTATTATATCGCTTTACCTAGGTATTTTTTCACATGAATTAATGGCATAGAGGACACCTGTTAAGTTGTTAGCATTTAAACGCAGTATTAGTTGATGCTCATTTGCGTTAACCTTGTTTTGAAGTTTTACCCTCAAGTTAGCCTCTAATGCAGAGTTCTCAGTCTTGGTACGCTTAGTACATATCAAGTTTTTATTAACTTTTCACTTAGGCTTTTGAGGTCCGTAAGTTGGTACGGTGGGGAATAATATAGTTATACCGTCATACAGAACTTTTTAAAAGATGTTTTTTACTTCAGATTGTTGACGATGGAGACCAGAGTTTTTGGCATTTTCCTTTGTGATTTCAGTCATTGACTAATGTCGGGAAAGCTGAACAGCACCATGCTTTTGAGAAACGGCAGTTGGAGAGCGGTTGAAAGTAGGAGAGACTGTGCTAAGATTAGCGGGAAAGTCGGGGACTCGGAACTAATGGGGACGCGGAGGCTGCACGGGGAGCGCTAATGCTAACATCGCTGGGCTCAGAAGTTACCGGAAAAAAAAGAAAATGAGGGCAGTCTGCTTACACGAGCTCCCGACTATCAGCAGCGTTCACCGCAAATGGCCTGGAAACATCTTTGTGCAGGTTTTATTGACAGGTCTGTGCCTGGTGCGAAAGACGATGCTGACTGTTTTATGTGAGAAAAAGCGGTAAAGTGTGAACGCAACGGGGGATTAAACTCCTCATCGCTACGGAGAGCTGACAGGGAGCGCTGCTGTTTGGAAGTTTGACTGACAACTGTCTGTCTTCTCTCTCATCTCTCCCCCACACTCCCTCTCTCTCTCTCTCTCTCTCTCTCTCTCCCCCTCTCTCCCTGCAGGACGGTGACTGGTACGATCAGTCGACAGACGTTCGGTCGCAGCTAAAGTTCTTTGAGCAGCTTGAGAGGATGGAGAAGCAGAGGAAAGAAGAACAGGAGAGAGAGATCTTACTGAAGGCTGCTAAAGTACGTTCACCTTACCGCCCCACTACATCTCCCTTAGCAACCCCCCTACAACCCCCTACATCCCTCATTCAGCCCCCTCCCTACTGCTTTACACTCAGATACACTCTGTCTGTGGGCACTGCTCTCATATTCCAGCCAGGCAGGATCTCAGAAGATGCAAGCCAATCAGATTCTCTGATTTTTCAAAACATACACTTACAGTGCAGTGAAGTTATGGGGAGCCTGAGGTGTTTGAAGCTAAATTTGACTGATAGAAACTCACTGTCTAATCACTGTGTGTGTGTATTGTCTCGTGGATGTGTTTGCATGTGTATGTGTGTATCATCTCCAAAATGTGTTTGTTTGGTAGTGAGTGTTTGTGTGAGGAGCAGGTTCATGTTAGTGTTCACTGTATCTTCATAAAGTATTCCATACGACTGTCATGGCCAACATATTTCTTAATAACTTTACTAGCCGCTTCTGAAACCAGCACAGGATTTCTGCAGTCATTGTTGAGACTTGGCACATACTGATGTCATACTTCACCTTTTTGTCGGAGTTGTTCTTTTTTCAGATTCTAAAAAAAACTGATAATCACACTGATCTGTACCTCACATTTTATAAAGGACTCCGGCCAGAACTGAATTCAGCGCTGGGTTTCTGACCAACAGCTAGTTAATATTCTTGCAGATTCAGGCAGTTAATACACCAGTGAAAGGTAAATATGTGTTACTTCATAAGCTTGGTCATTAATATTTTATCACAGCGGTTTCAGGTATTCCAAGATTTTGGTTTTACAGAGAGCGTAAGCTGAGTGATGTTACAGTCGTTTTTGGCAGTACGTCTATTTCTGCAAGCTTTGTAAAATGGCGTGTTCTCCTTAGACCTGGCTATTAATATTTTCACCCTGTTATCCTCATGAATCTCGGGTCAAATATTGTTTACTGAGCTGAAACCTGCATTACAATGTCATTCACTGCATAGAGAAAATTTATACAGATTTGATATTATATATAACATAACATAACATAACATAACATAACATGAATGGCGAGAACAGGCCGTTCAGCCCAACTTGGCTCGCCAGTTTCTTTATACTATTATGAATATATCCCTTCAGATACTCAATGACTCAGTAGTATCCAGCTTTAAGTCAAGCCTGCTCTTGAAAACTCTCAAGGTTTCTGCCTCAACAATATGGTCAGGCAAGCTATTCCACATCGAAATTACTCTTTGGGTGAAAAAATATTTCCGATTATCACTGCTAAATTTACCCTTGGTCAACTTCCATTTGTGACCCCGAGTTCTACTAACAACACTTAGTTGAAGGAATCCTACATAATTCACTTTGTTAATCCCTTTAACATATTTAAAGACCTTGATCAGATCACCCCTGAGTCTCCTTTTCCTAAGACTAAAGAGATTAAGGATCTTCAGCCTCTTCAACTATATTCAACTAAAGAAGCAACGGAACCCTCGATTCTGATTTGAGTATGTGACATGTAAAAATTGAACGTAAATCCCAAGTGTTATGCTCCCCCCTGGGGAGGGAAAGGGGAGAATATTGTTTTAGGCTCAGTTCCCGTTTGCGTTCGCGTTCCCGCTTCCTTTCCGGAGCATAACTCCAAAACCGTTTGCATGATCTAAACGAAACTTTGCATACTTACTACTCAGGTCCTGCAGTGGTGCCTTTTGGTATGTACCTGTCTGTCCGTCGGTCAGTCTGTCCGGTGGGTTAGGCAGGGAAGGGGGCTGGGGGGGAGACGTATGTTTTTGCGAGTAAAAACGCATTCTAGTTTTTATGTCACTGGTGTTAATCCAAGACACAAATTGCATCAAAACATTTCATCAGATGACTTAATTATCCTATAGCAGGGTATCCACAGGGAAGACCAGAATCACACAGAGCCTGGACCTTTACATTAAGACTTCAAACAATGTCCAAAGTCATTTCAATATCTTATGTGACATCCATGCACTCTCACTACTGTTTGACAGCGGTCAGGGAAGCTCAGAACAACAGAAAATAATAGAGAAAAAACTCAGAGGTCCTTAACTTTTTTTGTTGTATGTACATTTCATTGCAACTTATTTTTTTTTCATGAAAGACTCTTGTATTATTTTTCTTTGATGAAAAGGAGCATAATTACTTCTTGCTCTCTGGAGGGTATATAATGAATAAAATACCTTGTCTGATTATCCAGTTTTAGAGTCCTACAATGGTAGCTCTTCAGCTTTATTGTGGTAGTGATTGTATAGTGAAAATTCCCTTGCCAGCAGTGTTCTTGAGACTGAAAAGGACCTGCTTTCTGTGGAACCTGTGAGATTCCCTGTACTGCTCATTGGAAAACAGCAGTTGAACTGTTTGAAATGGCGGAACTCAGCTAAAGTAATGATTGCTGTACCAGTCTGCCAGGAGAGCTTGCCGTTATAAACTCAGCTGTGCTATTTAACGTGAAAGTAAATGAGAGCCGGTCTAATTAACCCATTTAGGCCTGAGGCCTATTCAAAAAACGCCTATGAAAACCTATGGGCGATTTTGAAAAGAACCCCTAAAACCTGAGGTTTTCTGGAAAACAGCACCCAGGTGTCAACATCTAGTAAAAAGCTGATATCTCAGCCTCTGTAGCAGATAGAAACAAAATTCAAAAAGTATTTGAGAGCTTACACCCGTGGCTTTCATAAGAACTATGTTTTTTATTTGTGCAAATCTTCATCACAATATTTAAAACACTGAACAAACTATAACAAACTATAAAATATAATAAAACCAATAAAATAAATAACAAATCTCTATCTACATAACATGCACAACTCAAATGGAATAAAGAGGCCTAATAAATAAAAGTATAAGCTCTGCACTAGAGAATAACAAACATTTTTTCTTTCTCTGGAACAGGTGGCAGCAGTGGCGGAGCTACAGGGGGGGCGAAGACACGTCCCTTTTAGTCCTGGCTAGATCTCAATCATTTTCCTTTATTGACGTCTTTTCCTGTTATTGTAATTGGCAACTGAAGACACGGTTTCTCTCCACATGCGATCTAACAGCGATTAAATCGCGGGTTAAATTCAGCACAGTGGCGGAACAGAGAATTGGGTTGCACAAAACAGCCGTTTGAAACAATATTAATCCTGACCTGTTCTCAGTCATCTTCATGATTAACAAAAGGTTCACTCCGAGAGCGCTCCGCACTTAACAGGTACTGCTTGTTCTTCCCGATTAGGTAAGACGACAATCATTCCTCTGGACGCGTATTTGCTGTATTTAAATCTACGTTATTCAAAAATTGCATAGCCTACCTGTTGACTCTCACGCAAATGGCTTGAGCAAGACGCTTGTTATAACCTAGGCTATTTAACTGCTGAGTGCCACTGTTTTTTTTTTTTAAATCAACCCACGAAATACCGAGAGTGAAAGTCCGCGTTTCATTGGAACACGGACCAGTTCAATCACGCGAAGCATTGGCCAATTAATAAGTAAATTATTTTTCTGCACTGAATTTAGCCCATGATTTCATCGCTGTTAGATCACATACGGCGGGAAACCGTGTCTTCAGTTGCCAATTACGATAATTGGAAAAGACGTCAATAAAGGAAAATGATTGAGATCTAGCCAGGACTAAAAGGGACGTGTCTTTGCCCCCCCTGTAGCTCCGCTACTGGGTGGCAGGCATGATAAAGTGTCCGTTCGAATAAAATTAAAATAAACATAAAAATATAAAAAATAAAGTGTCTTGAAGTGTTACTATGGCATCTGCCCTAGTATAAAGTGCCAGTAAAAGAACAACTATGAGCCCGGAAATGGTTGGAAAAGTAATGAAAACTACAAAATGACGTATCCGCTTTCCCGGCCTGAAGGGTAGAAATGCATAACAGCGTCCCCGGTTTTAAAGGTTAAAATGCGCACATGCTGTCCTGGTTTAAATGGGTTATGTGAGTGTAATCAAGTGATTAATGCAGTAACTGGCCCCGTATTAAGTGAAATTAATACAAAAAAGTGGCCTACATTTGCTTTGTTGTCCTCATGTGCACAATGGGTGCATGTCTGAGGCTGCTGATAACTTCAAGAGGTTTTCACTTGGGATTGTGGGAGTTGAAGTCCAGGTTTATCCGCAATTTGACGCTATGGTCCTCACTCCACTGTGTGTGTTTTTGAATAGGCCAAAAACAACTGAGGGGTTATGGGAATTGAAATCCAGGAAATTATGGACTTCAGTCTACATCGGTTGTTTTCTCGATCAGGGTACCATCATCGGTTAAAAACATTGTTTTTAAAGTGGTCAGAAAGGGAGTTATATATTTAGAATATGGAGACCACCGATTGGGCGAGCTAGTCAGCTGAGAGCGGCTATTTGCATTTACGAGACAGCAGCTCCTTCAGGCTGTCATGGTGAAGACAGCTTCCTGTCCCTGTCAGCACTTGAGGACAATACAGCCTTTAATCGGGATCCTTCAAAGCTCATCGAGGTGACCACCGAACCCTGTGACCCCTTTTCCCATGTGTGCCTCGCCTCCTCGTTACCGCGAACACGCGGCGTATGCAGAATTTTTAATAACACCTTTTTGATTAAAATCTCCTACCGCCACCTTATTTACGGCGGGATTTCCGGCAGATTTAAAGGGTGCGCCCCAGGCGGGGCCTCGAAATAACAACTCGCTGAATTTAAACACGGTGTGTCCTTGACACCTTGTGTTCCGTCCTCCATTTTGTGGCTCCCCTCAGTGGACCTGGAGGCCCCTAAACCTGCCGTTAACCTGTGTGTTTTTTTTCTCTAATTGTGCAGAGTCGCTCCCGGCAGGAGGATCCTGAGCAGGCTCGGCTGAAACAGAAAGCTAAGGAGGTAAGCGCCGCCGAGATCGTTACACTTGACATTCACCGAGGTTCCCGCCAATTATTAATTTTTCATGTCTTCACTCTGACATGTGCAGTGCAACATAGAGCCCCAATTCTTTGTCTTTTTATGTGTAATTACTTGGGCTACCTGTAAGGTAGCTTGAGTCTAGGTCTACCATTTCGTCTGTCTGCTTAGCTATCGTCTACGTCAAAAATTGGAAATTATGCTATTGCGTTTGGGTATTGCATCATGAAAACGAGGCTACGCACAAGGTCACTACCCGTTTCCATGTAGGTCAAGGGTAGCCCGAGTGCGCGCCTATTTGGCCTTTAGTCGTTTCTGATATTTGACTTCTGCAAGAAGAAATGTGTTCAGAGTTGTGCACCAGACAAAATAGCCTCCCTTGATTTCATTTATTTATTTATTTTTAAGCTCCTTCTTGAGAAATGTGTTATTTTCTCTCTCAGCTGTCAGTGGTAAATTGGTGTTCTGATAAAAGCACGACAGGTGCCTTTCTCCTTCTTTGTCTGTGACACCTGAGCGACCATTTGCATAATAAAGGTTATTACCACTTCCAAAAAGGCCTTATGAGATGGGTAGGTTCTATAAATAATAAGAGTGAATGATGTTTGTATACTTTATATAGGGAATTGAGAGCGTAACGCCATAGAACATAGCGAACATTTGCGCAATTCGGTTGTTTTTCATTCCCCAGCCTGAAATAAGTCGCTTTGAAAAGTGAAATTCCCCAGTGTCTCCCAGGGAGCAGAACAGCATGCGTTTTTCATGAGTGGAAAACATAATTTACCGTTCAGTGTTTTCTCAGTGCTAACGTTCAGTTGTGCCTCGATGAGTTTTCAATCCAGCATCAGTTCAAGCTGCCATAAATTCCCGCAACATTCAGCAACACTTTGAAGAATGCCACATTATTCAATATTTTTCATCACCTTCTGCAACTGCCAAAGTTTTAATGGAATATAAGGGGGAAAAAAAAGTGGATAGAGGTTCCTTACTGTTTGATCGAACGCACCCTTTTACCACTGGAGTATGCTTCACAATTTTTTTTTTTCAAACTGCAATTAGGAGACATTATATCAGTACTTTATTTTAATATTTATGATGTGAAGGAGCAATTGTTAAGAATCTCAATCCTTCATCCAAAGTTCATTACCTGAATTAATTTCCTCGTTAAGTTTTCCTATTAGACTGAATACGCAAATGGCACGTGTCAGTCAACTTGGCGGATTTGCTCTCATTCCATTCCAGGCATGGCGCTCCTATCCCTGGTTTAATCAGGAAAGGCATTTTGGAGTAGAAGAGTATTCATCTGTAATTTTTGGAAGGTCTAGGGCTTGCTAGTGAGGACTGGGGGCTTGCTATTTTCTTTATTGAATAATAATCACTGCCGCTGAAACTGTACCTCCGGAACAGATGACAGGTTGCTGCCGGAAGATGTGGCACTGAAAGGCACACTCCATGCTACATGCTAACCTTTAGATGGCAATAAATTAGAGTCAATTGAGCTTGGCTAAAAAGCCAAGTAGCACCTTGTCCATTGACTTCAATTCATTGTCATCACAAGGCTAGCATGTAGCGTGGAGTGTCCCTTTAGTGGACTTTTGTTTCTGATAGATCTCTTTGGGGTGTTGTTATGGCCCTGTAGCGATGGCACTGGACGGTTCAGGCCCCAGGTAGCTTTAATGTGATTACTGCAGCTGTTGGGCCCTTAAGGAAGACCCCTTAGCAACCCCACGTTGCTATGGGCGGGTAAGGTTTACCATAGCTCAGTTGGCTAAACCGCGTGTCGATCCGGATAGTGTCTGTAAAAAATAGCCGTTAAAAAGCACAGCATTGCTGCCTCTCTCATTGTTTGAAAACTCCAGATTGGATTTGAGCACCGCCATAAGTCGCGTATGCAAATCACGGCGGGTAATAGACTGTGTGATGGGCTCGCCTGGGGCAGTGGTATCGAAGCGGATCATCGCGGCCTTGAGCGGGGCTCATTCGTCAGTCGCTCGCAGTCGTTGCGGCTACAGATAGGCTGGAAGCGGGCGAGAATGAGTCACTTTTTTTCAAATTATCGCTGTTACTTTTTTTCCTCAGCCCCCCCCCATTGCAGAAGGGCGGGGTTTGAGCTTTATTCACCAGCGTCTTTCAGATTTTTGCGCCCTGAATTTCCGTCATGCGATTGACTCAAGGGGTAGTGATGCCACGGCTTGGGAGCCAATCGGCTCGTGTCACAGTCCAGTCTCTCGGCGAACTGCGCATCTGCTGCGATTTGGATCTGGATAATAAGCCATCGCTCGTTCTCTGGACAGCTGGTGCAAGGAACGGCCCCCCTTCTGCTCCCTAAATGCATTGGAGAGATTGATCGACCAAGTGTTCTGTATTAAAATGAACTGAACTGTGGACTGAAGTCCAGTTTAAGCATGCTCTGCCTGATAACTGAGTGGAAGGGCATTGTAGGAGGAGGGCATCTCCGTCAGGAGTGGATGTTGCTTTGTGTCGGGTTCTAGTGCTGCCAAATTAGCCTAAGCCTGTAAATAAACAACAAGCACAAAACTCCGCAAACCCACGGCATATAATGTGCATGTGTCCCATTAAACAACCCCGCTGAGCATCCCTGTTAAACATCTGTAAGTCAGTGAGTGACTGAGTGAGTGAGTGAGTGACCGCAATTTTCACTATGGTGACAGTCGCACATTATGGAAAAATATTTGCACTTTTCTTTAAAACTTGGCATCTTTGGGCATCTTTTGGCATCTTAACTTCCTTGCCCCCCAATCCCCCCGCTTATATCTGTACTGATCTTCTCCCACCACCGCCTTGCATTGTTATCATTTGAATTTCCCTCCAAAACCCCATGTAGGTCATTCATTGGTTTTCCTTTTAATTCGTTCTTCAGTGTCCAATCAATATGAACTCTATACTGTAAAGAACAGCCCACTTTGTTCTGGTGTAAATTTATACGTGCCCATTCTAGAGGGCTCTTTTCTGGTACCACGGGGGCCACAGACTTCAGCAGTTGTTTTTTTTTTTTTTTTTTTAATAACTGTTGCTAAATTATTTCTAAAAGATTTGACCATCATAATAAATTTGCTAAAGGACAGTTGGCTTATTCATTTGATTCCACAACACATCAACATATGCTAGTGTCTCCCCAGCATTGTATTTGGTGTCTTTGGTGTGGATTGTAGGACCCCCTCGAAAATGAGATGATGCATCTCAAGGGTTTTTTCCTAATAAAATTTACATACATACGTTTGAATATGTGGTTTTTGAAAAACCCAGCCTGAGAGTTGTTTATAGGCGGTGGTCCTTTAGAGAACAGGCGGTTTGGCTCTGAGAAACTCGTTCCCATTGGCTGAGGATGTGACTCAGGTTTGGGTGCGATGAACATGGATAATGAGTGAAGATTGAAGAGTCTGCCGACATGACCATTGCTGAAGTAGCTTCAAGAGTAGACCATGCTCCAACGAACCCTTAAAACTCTCAAAGAGTGGGGTTATTACCAAGCTTCACTTCATAAACCTGGAGTCTCATGTCGAAATTGTTTTTCGGTGAAAGTACAACATGTAAAGTAATGCAGTGGTACCCCCCCAATAAAATTGATCTTTTTTTTCGATTCTAGCCCTGGGCCTACATCTCGAGTGCTGTGTCCGCTAGTGGAATCACTGAAGCCTTTTGACCTTCGAGGTGTCTGAATCTCATGCCAGCTATCAGTTAGGAGTCGCCGTTGAGTGCACTGTACAGTTTTGGCCGTGATGGTTTGATGCATTGCAGCATCGTTAGCCTTCTGTAGCTATACGAGAATACAGTGTGCCTCTCCACTTTTGCTGCAGTAATGAGTCACCTAGTGTCAGATCTGTAACTGGATTGGTAACGCCAATGTTTTGCCTCTGTTTGAAGGCCTTCATTAGAAAGTTCTTCCAGCAGTTCTCCACTTAGCTGAAGATTTGATGCCAAAATTTTTGCGCAATCGAGATATTGGGAATCCTGTGGGAATCTATTTGCAAGGAAGATGCTTTCTTCTCTGACTACTTTACTGCTTCGGCTGGAAATGGTTTCGCTCGTTAGCATTTGAGGATGGCGCTGAACTGTCCTGAACCACGTCGAGCGTGAGCCCTGACCGCGCTTTCTTTCTGGCCCTGTGTCTCGCAATTAAACGAGCACATACGCCTTACCCAGATGCCCCAGCGCACTGCGGATTCAGTAAAGCCTCACTGCCTTTCCTACGCAGTGCAACGGACCTGCATATAATATAACAGTGTGGCGAGAACGGGCGATCCAGCTCAACAAACATCTCCATTTTACCTGCTTGTACCGTGTTCATAAAACTTAAGATACTCGGGATACTTACTATTCTGGGGATTAATACTGCCCAAATTTTACGCTATAAAGCATCTTTGTGACAGTCCTGTGATAAGCATTATACAAATTAAATTGAATGAAATTAAATGAAGTGCTTGAGGGTATCTAGCATTGGATCAAACCTGGTTCTGAATTTCTTCCTCCACTGCAAAACCCAGCAGGCTGTTTCTCATTTTCACCACTTTAAGTGCAAAAAAAAAATACTTCCTTACATGTGTGTGACATTGATCTTTTCCTACCTTCTACCCTGGCTCTACAAACTGAACTTAACCAAAGAAACCTTGATAATTTTGCCTTTTATGTATGTATATGATACATCTTTTTATAAGATATATTGCTTGATTTAAGCGTGGAACACAAAGCCAAAAAGGTATCTCGATAAGCCTATATTTTTTGTACAAGCAGAGGCGGTCTTCTTAAGAGATTAATAATATAGGCTTTACAGCTTGCTGGCTAATTTTGATTCATAATCTCCATGAATTAATTGCGTTGGATCATAAATACTCAACATGTGGTCTTGTTTTAGTTCCACGATTCAGGGAAATATTGGCAGGTTTCTTTACTCATGCAAAGAACCTCAAATGGCATGAAGCAATATGTGAATAGAGAGGAATAAAAAAGAATCTGTTATTTTTCTTGATAGTGACCTACATTTTTGGATTCAATTAAAATTTTGTCCTTGGCAAAATAAACGGGTAAACTAATCATTTCCATTTTCCAAACTTGGATGTAAAATCAACCCAGATTGGTTCCAATTGGGCAGAAAGTGGAAGAAGTTGCTTACTGCAAGCACAGCGCGTCCTTGGGGACTTCCAAAGAAGTGTTGGGTGTTAACCTTTTCCTTGCAGAAAGAAATCAATGAATCTGTTCAGCTATTATTATGGCCAAAGGTAAACCTCCTTGATCAGTCCAAGATGTAGGTAGTTTGTGTGAACGAAAGGCTTTCAGATTTCATTTTTCCATCTCTGACTGCATAAACATCGTTGGTGTTATAAAACTTTTCAGCATGAGTGCAGTTATAGTGTTTACTCCTTCGACTTCAGTCTTAGATTTTAGGAGCAGGGGGCGCCCTGGTGGCTCATCGGTCTAAGCACGCGTACCATAAAGGCTGCGTCCTTCCCGCAGCGACCTGGGTTCAAGTCCAGCTCAGGTCATTTGCTGCATGTCTTCCCCCATTCTTTTCCCCAACTTTCCTGTCTCTCTACACTGTATAACTTTCAAATAAAGGAAAAATTCCCAAAAAAAAAAAATCTTAAAAAAAAAAAAAAGATTTTAGGAGCAGGGTTCTTTTATAAAGGGTAAAGGGCAGAATGTGGTAACAGGTGGACACTTCAGTAAAGACCTAGTTTAATCCCTAGGTGGGCGGTCATTGTGTCAGACAAGTGGTCTTGATTCTCAGCAGGTGCAGCCTAACCACACAGGTCTTTTCATTTAGCATTACAAACTGAGCTTCAGGTGTATAATTTTTTCATCTAGAAGGTTCCATGCTAAAGTTGAGCGTGCTGTGTTCCCCATCCTCGTCCAGTGCCCAGTATCGCAGACAGCTAATCTGGGATGGTGCCTCTGGTAGTCCGTGTTTGTACTGAAGCATTTAAGCCAGGAGATTCTTTAGTGTATCACAAAACAGGTTGTTTTGTCTTCTTCTTTGAAAATTAATCTTTGGAACATTAGCTTGAACAGGGAACCCGAGAATTTATCTCATATTGGTTTAAGGTGCATGGCAATGGATATAGAGCAGTACTACAGTAAGGGACCTCTATCAACTTTTTTTTTTTTGAAGGGCAGTTATAAAGCATAGACCTGGAATAGGTATGTCTTTGTGTGGAGAATCTCTGTTTAAGAGCCATTCCACGAGAGATTGACATTTGATGTGCAGTTGACCTCCCTGGAATTGAATGAAACTTGGCACATAGGTAGATAAGGGTGTCTCACAGAAAAAGCCAAATTTTTGGGTCTGTATCTTACTTTGCCTGCCGGTAGCACCACTTGGAAGCCAATAAAGTTGCTTAGTTTTGCTGTCAGCACCACATTTTACATCAACGATCATGACTTAAGCGTACACAGTACCAAATATGTTGTACTTTTATCATGACCTGTGACACTTCAAGCCTGGATAGACATCAGCACCACATCAGCACAAAACTGGGTAACTACATTATTGAGCCAGAATTATTTGAGAAATTACAGTAAAAATTGAAAATGGGAATGGGAATAAAATAATAACCCAGATGGATGGCCGGAAAGATGGTTGAAATTGATTTTGGTGCATATTTGCTGTATATTTTCTCAGTAACCCAGATATGAACTGTGGTGGTAAATGCAATTTGTTGTGCTTTTGAACTCTATTTTCAGGAATACCAAGCATTTCTTTGGTAGTATCTACACTTTCAAGCTAGACAGAGCCAAAGTTGGAGGAAAACTCAAAACGGACCATTTCATAGCAGATTTTGCCTGTGTTTAGGGTGGCATTATTTTGTTTACCCAGCAAGATATAGATCTGAGATTCTCTGGATACACAGTGTCTTTGGGGTTCATTTCAGCGTTTGTAAAATCTCAATGGTAGTATTTTCAGTGTAGATGATATTCAACATCAAAAGTCGGAAAATTTCACCCTCAGGGGGCTCTGTATGCTGGGTACAAGTACTGGCTATCCCCAGCAATGTACCAAAGAAATTTTTTTTTTAATTGTGATGCGCACACCTAGTTTTCTGAGAAAATGAAGATTTGGTTTGGTACTATGCTGGGTAGATAGCTTTCTGACTAAAGGTGGCGCTTTAAAGAGCTAATGTTCTACCAACCTAATATTCCATATTCCCAGACATATACCAAAGTTCTGCCTTTTGAAATTTATGAAGTACATGCAAAGTTATACCTAAAATATGTAATCCCTTTAGCATAAAACTCTATTGGTTGTAAACTAGTGGTGATTGTGAGCGTTACAAACACACAATACACGTGTTATTACCAAGTACGGGTACAGCCCGGTCAGAAATGTATAGCAAGTTATAAAACATGACCAGTTAAAAAATAAAAAAAATAAATGCCAAAAAACAAGTAATGTAAAAGGAGTATCACCATAAGTACGTATACAGACATGCATCAACAGTATACGTACATTTGTGTAAAGTAACAGTCCATGATTTGAACTGTGAAAAAGAATCTTAGTCACACAACCGTGTACATGAAGACAGAATGTTTAGTCCAAAAGTTAAAACTGTTTTACACTTTTCATGTTATCCAAAGTGAAATGACGTCAACACAGCATGTGACTTGCTCTATCCCTCAGTCTGTTTTTGGAATTGGACTGTGGGTTGGCGGCACCTAGTGGTGCGTGCCAGAGGTGCTTCTTCGCCTTGGCCCTGAGCAGGTATCCAAGGCCTTCTTCATTCAATCTGGGTCGATGTTACCCTTGGAGCCAGTTGAGCCCTAGGCAAGCCCTACTACACTAGATCCTGGGTCTCTACAGGGCGGTTTACGGCCTGTTGATAGCGAGCATGTCTGTCTCTGAATGAAATAGCCGGCTACGCCTATATGGCACAATAGTCGCGTCAACACCCACAGCTTGGTACGCTCCAAAATGGGAAGTCTGAAAAAGAAACCCCGCCCTCCCACCCAGCGGAAACCCCGTCCTCCCACCCAGCGGGCATCCCGTAGGCTAGACATCATGGGCTGGTGTTAGGAATGAGGGAATGCAAGTTACCACTACAAATGAACTGGCCTTATCTTGGCAGGCTGCTGCTTGCTTACTTCGAACTCTGTGGTCTTTTTCAGGACAACCACTCGCTCAACGCGACTGCTGTGCCCTTTTTCTTAGCCAAGCACCCTGCCCTTGGGAAATCCTAGAATTAACACTGAAGCCTGCTCACTAATTCTAATAGCAAAGGAAAAATGCTGAGCGTTTGTGATTTTCTGAAAACGCACCGACACTACAAAACAGTACGCTGTACTGACTACTGGTAAGATTCTTGCATGTTGACACAATGCTACAATCACCACCAGCATTCTTTTCCAATTTACCACCAACCCAGCTTTATACCAAAGAGATTACAAATTTTATGTGTAACTGCGCATGTACTTTATGTACGTCAAAAGACAGAATTTTGTTATATGTCTGGGAATATGGAATATTAGGTCAGTAGAAGTTTAGCTCCTTAGAGTGCCACCTTTGGTCAGATAACTATCCACCCAGCATAGTGCCAAGCTAAACTCTCCATTTTCAGAGAAAACTAGTTGTGTATATCACAATTCAAAAACAATTTCTTGGTACATTGCTTGGGATAGCCAGTATTTGCATCCAACCTACAGCGCCCCCTGGGGGTGAAATATTCCAACTTTTGATGCTGAATATCATCTACACTGAAAATACTACCATTGAGATTTTACAAATGCTGTAATGTACCCCAAAGGGACTATGTACCCAGAGAACTTTAGATTTGCTATCTTGCTGGGTAAACAAAATAATGTCACCTAAACATAGGCACAATCTGCTATGAAATGGTCCGTTTTGAGTTTTCCTCCAACTTTGGCTCTGTCTAGCTTGAAATTGTAGATACTACCAAAGAAATGCTTGGTATTCCTGAAAACAGAGTTCCAAAAGCACAACAAATGGCATTTACCACCACAGTTCATATCTTGGTTACTGAGAAAATATACTGCAAACATGCACCAAAATCAATTTTGAACATCTTTCCGGCCATCCATTGCACTACCCCAGCAAGATACCAAGGTATTATTCACTCAAAATGGTAGTCTTGTTGTGGGTAAACACATAATAAAGCATTTTAGATTGGTATATGTCTGGGATATTATTTTATTCCCATTTCCATTTTCAATTTTTATTGTTATTTTTCAAATAATTCTGGCTCAATAACATGGTTACGCAGCTTGGCACTGATGTGGTGCTGATGTCTAACTGGACTTGAAGTGTCAAATGTCATGAGAAGAGTATAACATATTTGGTACTGTGCACGCTTAAGTCATGATAGTTCATATAAAATGTGGCGCTGACAGCAAAACTGAGCCACTTCAATGGCTTCCAGGTGGCGCCACTGGCAGGCAAAGTGAGATACGGACCAAAAAATTTGGCTTTTTCCATAAGACACCCATATCTACCTATGTGCCAAGTTTCATTCAATTCCAGGGGGATCAACTCCTCAACTTCAAAAAGTGCCATTCTCTCACGGAATGGCTCTTAATACTGAATTTGATTTCAGGCTTTGGTTGATCTGCATCCTTGAAACTTGTGCCTAGATTTTCAAGTTGCTCTAATTTGTATTTTGAATTTTATTCTCATTCAAAAGCGTAGATCATAAAATAGCTTAAATTTTAAATGATTGCACTCAGTTTCCTAGCGTAAGCCCCGTTGCTTTGAATTAGCATGTGTAAAATGTTATAAACATGTCTTACATTGTTGTAATCTGTGAGCGTTAACCAGCATCTTCTCTTTGAAATTAGCAACGTAGGCGCCAATGAGCGATTTCCCATGCTTACAGGCACATAGACAGGAGAGTCCTTTTGTTTAAAGACTTCTGCTAATGCTTATTTTAATTACTCTTCTCCCATTGTTCATTTCAATGTTCCTCTGTTTTTCTTTTTAGTTTTTTTTCCTTGAAACGTATCAGAACCAGAGGGGGACTGAAAAAAAAATCTCATGAAAACTGCCTTTGGTGCTCTGCTGTGTTGTGAAACATTACTAAACGGCGTAATGAGATGAGAACTACAAAAGAGATTTTGCTTGGAGGAAGTGCGGCTAGCCCCGAAAGTGACGGCCTATTTAAAGCCTTTCGGACCACACACTTCCTGTTTCCATTCATTCTCCCGTGTTTTGGCTGCTCCCCTGGGACACCCCCACACACACACACACACACACACCAGGGGAATCAGCGGGTGTGCATGGGTATGCTGGTGGCAAGGTGTTAACCTTCTCCTACACAGGCTAGTGGGAACGGCAGGTGATGCAATAGGACGTATTTCAATTAGGAAACCATCACTGGGGAAATAAGATGCCGAATCCCGCCAGCGAGGAGCCTCTGCGCAAGTTTTCAAATTCTCAAACCTATACTCACACAAAGCGAATTTACCTCATTTCGCAATTATAAAAGGGGGACTAAACAAAAAGAAGGGTTGATGAAGAGGTTGGAGCATGAAGGATTTTGGCGATATTTTTTTTTTGCGCAACAGCCATCTTTGACCTGCGTGTTACGGTTAGACTGTTGTGTTTGCTAATTAGAGAACCAGTGGCATGATTAACCTTGTTAATTAGATGGACTCGTGTGCGCACGCACGTGCACATACACTACCATTAAGAATTCTTTGCACACCCTAATATCTTGTCAAGTCTTTATCTTGCATGTATGTTTATAACAAAGAAATCACTGGAACCCAATAGTTGTTTATTACAAATAATAAATTCACTAGAAAAATCCACAAGGAATCTAGCACAGGTGACTGAAATGATCAGCTCGCTATCAACCCCCTGAAGCTGCTTGATAATGAGTAGATCATTTGAATCACCTGTGCTGGAGCAGGGAGAGATCTAACACATGCAGGACAGGTGGTCCTCCAGGAGAGGTTTGAGAAGCATTGGATTGGACTGATCTGTTACTGATCTGCTTAAAGCTGGAGTATGCAATCTTGGAACAGCAAGCAAGATTTGAATGTAGCCTCACCTCTAAACCCACCCCCTCCCCTCAAGTCTCTGACCAAAGCCACACCCCCTGATTCACATGCACGAAGCGAGTCTCGCATCCCGTTACCTGGATGCAGTGTCCTATGTCTGAATCGTCAGCAGAGCTGTGTGAACGCTAGGTGCAAACACAGCGAAATATCTACATTTTACCATCAACAAGTATCCTATGAATGTGGCCTCAGGTCAAAGACCAAACCAATACGACTACCTGGGCATATTAGAAATAGAGTTACAGCATATTACGTATAAAACACAGCTAGCCACTGAGCTAGCCTTAGCACTGGAAACAAGCTAACGTCAGCCACGAGCGCAACGTGTGTAACATGAGATATTCTCAATGGAGTGTTAGTGTAACCATTAACGTCTTACATGTGAAGCTATATGGCATTTCAGTATGTTTGTTGACAATATGCGCCAAGATACTTCCGGGTGGCAGAACACAAGCGGCTTCCCACTGACCTGAAGAGATCCAGCCGGGAAAGTCTGTCTTAAATTAATAAGTTTGGGGTTTATGACTTGATATTTTGTAAGACGAGACGAGAAATGTTGACTGTTAAATATGAAAACATAGGGGCGCCCCGGTGGCTCATCGGTCCAAGTGTGCGTACCATAAAGGCTGTGTCCTTCCCGCAGCGACCTGGGTTTGAATCCGGCTCGGGTCATTTGCTGCATGTCTTCCCCCATTCTTCTTCCCAACTTTCCTGTCTCTCTACACTGTATAACTATCGAATAAAGGAAAAATTCTCAAAAAAAAAATCTTAAAAAAAAAAAAAAAAAATGAGAACATAGGTTTTGTAACCAGAAAATACATATGTGGTGATACACGATGTATCTATCAGCCACCCACTTGCGTTAGCAACCAACTACCGATGAAGTTATTGTTATGAGCCCAGCGTGCAACGCCTATCGGCGGCAAGTGTAGCCTGCTTTTTCCCAATGGCTTTTGCAGCTAATGTGACAGCAGAGCCCCTGGTGACAGCATTCTCTGGTGACAGTCAGCGACAACAGCATCCGCCGAGGAAAAAGCACATAACTGTTTATTTAAACAATATTAAAATTGTGCGAAAGGTGAACAAATAAATTCTTGCGCTGAAATGTTAAGTAGACAAGAACGCAACTGTCTCAAACTGCAGATTCAGCTTACCGTGTCCTTGCGTTCTTGGAAGTTTGTACTCCCGTTCTCAACTTCTCAAGTTTGAACTCACAAATATGGGAGTCCGTGAGAAATGGCAGTGCTTGTGCTGGCTAGCATTTGTCCAGCTGTAAAGAAACACCCACAACTAGGCTACACAGCTGATTGAATTGCGCGTGCACGAGAAATGATTGTCATCATCAGTCAGTCCTCCTGGCTCTGATTGGTTGTTTTGTCCTGGTCGCGGTGAAATCTTGCAGAAGGAATTAGAAGCACTAGATAGAGCCAGATGACTCTGATTTTCTCAAAGGTCATCTGATTCACATCCCACTTTCAGGTCATAGTAACAGTTTTAACAAATATGACAAAAAGTGATTTTTTTTGAAAAATTGCAAACTCCAGCTTTAAATATTGACAAAATGACTGATCCTGGTTTTTTTTAATTTGTTATGTTATATACATGGTTTATACATTGGGCTTCAGTTTTCCTACCTTTCTGTTGTACAACCAATATGAGACTATTACACAAGAACAAAGTATAAAAAAAATTCAACAATTACAGAAAATATTCGGGTGTGCAAAAACTTTTGACTGGTAATGTACACTTGCAGGGCTTCCGGGCGCGTGCAGTAAGAGTCTAGCCCAACGCCTCCGGTACTTTCCAAACCTCTTCTCCTCATCTACCCCAGTGCTTCAGAGTCAAAGTGAATTAATCATCTAGTGCTTCATCTTGGACGTATGTCCGAGATGCTAATTGAAGGCGATCATTAGAAGGCGATGACGAGGGGGGGCTCTCGCTGTTCTTTGAAGGACAGCTGCGGTGAACGGCGGTGGCAGCGCGTGAAAATAAAAGCGCCAGAGAAATCGCCGGAAGTCTGACGTTTTCCCATTTGATGAGCTATTTTTGGTGTTGAACTCTGTTACTGGCGCTGAGTCGCGTCCTACTAAACACTTAGTGAAAGAGCAACATACTTGTTTGATCCATCCTGATGAAACCTTCCTATTCCTGGTCAGGAAAGGGGGGGCTTGAGCCTATGCTGGCATGGAATGAGAGGCGAGGAATAGGTGATCTGCAGATGGCATGACATCACAGCAGGAACTGTCGATGGGATGCAGCAAGCGATTTCTCCACAGAGAAGCGCTATCAAAATGCCAAAGTTTTGTACTGTTTATGGCTGTGCCAACTGATAAAATCAGGAAAGAAACAAGCTACTTTCTAGTCTAGAAAGTAGTGACACATGAGGGCGAGAAATGTAAAAAGCTCCTCTGAGAAACAGTGGCAGACATGATTATAAACCTCTGTTTAAAGTTTCGAGGAGCTGAGTCAGACAACGCTCATGTATGCAGTGGCCACTTCATGGAAGGTGAGGCTACAATCATTTAGCTACTTAACTTCAAATATCTGACTGAAATCTAAAGAAATACTGACCAACGATTCCCAACCGGCATTCTTCACTTCCTGCGCCCCATCTGGCTTTCGCGCATCATCGGGATCAAGTGATTGCAAACAAGCTATACATGCCAATCCATCGCATTCATGCTCCCATAGTGTTACCTAAGGGCAATTTAGAGCCAATTTAGACCTTTAAAGTTTTGGAGATGAAACCCATGTTGAATGCTGAGTGAACTGGCGACCTCTCTGGTGTGAGTCATGAGTGCTTCCCACGGCTTTACCAAGCTGCGAAACTTCTCTCTAAATCTGTCCATAGCTTACTTTATACCCTCTTCAAATAGTTCAGTCTTAGCCTCCTTAACATTTGGAAAAAGCTGACCACTCTGGGAGTGTGTTTTCTGTTTGCTGTGGTGACTTGCTTCTGGTCCATCTGTTCATCGGTTTTTCAAACCCCTGCCTTTTGTCAGCATTTCATGTAACATTTTTCTAGTGTTCTCGATTTACGTAAACAATATGAGCATCATAATTCTGAGTGCTCTGGTAATATTTGGCTGTTAAAAGAAGAATACTAATGCATGAAGTTTAATTGCTTCAGTTTATTTTCTCGTTAACTTTTATTTTACTGGAAAGGTCATGTGAGGAATGATCTCTCATGTACGGAAATGAGCCAGGAAGTCAAGGCAGCTTGGGGAACATAAATGATCGAGTGCCCTGTCAGGTCTATGAGTGTGATTAGGGTTGGTTCTCCAAGGCCAGAGTTTATGGTTAAACAGGCTAAGCCTCTCAGTTCCACTGTAGGAAATTTAGTTACTTTGGGGTACAGTGACATTCTCGATTGTTCTTTTCCTCCAGCAGTGCGTGAGAAGTAATTGCCAGAAGGACTGAGATCCAAAATGAACGATTTGTGCAGACTGGTATGGCACAGTGGTCACCAACCCTGTTCCTGGTGATCCAACATCCTGATGGTTTTCACTGCAGCCTCAATCCGTCTCATATGACTCGATTATTTAGGAGCAGAACAGGGTCTCTACCGTTTGTGGGAGGTTTGCTGGTGACCACTGATGGAAAAGGGCTTGACGGCCTTCGTATGAACCTGACCTCAACCGCATCAAACTGTGTTGGGATCGACTGGAAGCCCAACGTTGAGCGAGGCCTAATTGTCCAACATCACTGCTTGATATTGGTTTTCTGGGTGGGATGGATGCAGATTCCTGTAGCAATGTTCTAAGAGTGCTGGTTATTACGGCAGCACAGACTGGACCTTCTCAACGTTAATGCCCATGAGTTTGGAATGAGGTCTGGGTTGACTAGGTTTGGACATGATGTTGGACAAGCCTGAATTATGGGAAATTTGGCCCCGCCGAAGAAGTGCCCGCATGCTTTTGCCCATGTGGCGTATCTCAGAAGCTTTGAACAGATGCGACAGTATTCATAGTAGTGCTCACACCGGAAAGACGAGTCCTGGTAAACGTTGATGCATTTTCTGTGAGGGAATGGCTTGTTGGAGCCCACAGATGCTCTTATTAGTCAAACCTCTGTGTTTTGCATGAAGGAAGACATCTGGATTCACAATGGGGTAATAACAGATTCGTTGCGTTTGTTAACCGAGGTAGAGTTAACAAAGTGTTTGTTTGTGGTTGTTTTGGCCGCGGCGATCCTGACTCCCTGCTGCTACCCCGCTACCTCTCCCTGTGGGATGTCGAGAAGGGAGCTGTGTGGCCTGTCTTTATGTGGGTTATTTTTATAACGGTAAAATCCACCTGCTCTCTCAGCCCGCACCCCTCCCCGAAGCCGCGCATGACCCCCTCAGGCCCTCGCACCGAGCGCTGCGAACAGGACATCTGTCTGTTAGCGTCTGGGATGCTGCTGGGCACGCTCGCGGGGAGCTAGGCTAGCGAGACGAGCCTTTGTTACGGAGCACACGGATAGAGAACAGCAGGTGAGGAGTTTTGGTTTGGGGCTAAAAACGTGTCCTCGTCTGCATGTCTCCCGGTCTGTCTACATGGATCTATTTTCATTTCTGGAGCTTCAGGGAGTCAGCCGACCTGCCGAACAGCAACCGTCTGCGTACAGACGAAGAAATCGGTTCCTGTGTTTTTATTTTTTTTCTTACTTAAACCTGTTCTCCGCGATTTTCAGATGGGCTTTCTTGTTATCTGTTTTTTTTCCTGTTATATTCCTTCTTTTGATTGGACATTTCCCAGCCAAACATTTTAACAATTACACCTGTTTCTGCCCAAAACCCTGAATCATTGACCGCTATGGATTAATTATGCCAAATGGGAATTTGTGGGTAGCTAAAGAACAATCAGTCTATTAATACGGGGGGTAGATAAGTCGGTAAATAAATATTTTGATTTAAGTGGGCAGAAATTTCTCGGGCCAGCGTTCGTCTGCAGCCCAATTTATTTACACTTCCCTTCGACCCCGGGGCCAGGGGTGTGTGCTGACAAATTAGATTTTTATTATTAATATTTTTCCTTACAGTTAAATTCAATGGTGTGGAATTTGAAGTAGTGGATTGTAAACCAGACCTGGGCATTTACCAGCGCTTAGACGTGCTCACATCTATTTTCTCTCGCCTCGGGGGTATATAATTGCGGTGTGGCTGAGTCGGCTTGCGCTCTGACTGCAGATGAGGATCAATCGACTTTTAAAAGCCCGGCTTGCAGGCTCCCTGCCTCCTGACCTTTGTAAATGATTAGAGTCTACAAGTGTTTCTCTGGCTCCAAAGGGCAGAAGCCAGGGTTTGGCGTGAGCGGCATTCTTAACTGCTGAAGTCTCCTATTCATTCTTAAAACAAAGAAAGGAATTATACACAAAAAAGTCAGATTAACTAGCAAAAAAAACAAACCATCCAGAGCAGGGTGTGTTCCTGGACTGCATAAAGTGTGTCTTAACTAGCCTTTTTAGCTTATTATGGCACCTAACGTCTTTTTTTTTTCCTCTTAAGTAGAAAATTTTAGCTTATTTTAAGTTAAAATGTCTTTGACGAGATATCGTCATATTCCTTTGGCAAATCTAAAAATGAGTCAAAGTTATCTCCCTTTGTTGGCAGAATTTCTTTTCTTATTTTGGGAAAAGGTAATAGAAATGAGTGTCTGAAGTCTAAATACAAGGTTAAAATATAGGTAAGATGGATTTATTTTTCATTTTTGAAGCGTGCCTCTTGCCCATTGCATGCTGGGATTGGCCACAGCCTTCCTGCGACCCTTACCAGAAATAAGCAGTGTAGATAATGGATGGATGGATGGAGATAAGAAATGCACAATACAGTTTGTGCTGTTTAACATTGTCGCAGGCCACAGTCATAACCAGTGTGTAAGGTTTCAGCGGAGCAGACAAGGGTTTTGGTAATAGTAGTCACCCAAAAGAGGAGATCTGGTGATTTGCCGACGTTAACGAGCTGTTGTGAATCTGGCTGTGGGATGTGGTTACAGCCTGAGGACGGCCGTAAAACTTAGCAACTCGGGAAGCGAAACGTTCCAAGCTTCGAGCTGCAGATGGTGAGACGAGGCTTAGTTTTTTTTTTTTTTTTTTTTTAGGATTTTGAAACCGAGGCCTCAGCTGCTGGCCATGTTAGAGGGCGCCATTGCCAAGCTGGTATATCACCTCCATTAATGGCATTATTTGTTTTCTGGCTGTCACCTCCCCCTCTCCCCCCCAGTAGCCAATCAGGACACACTATTTCCTGTGCCCCTGGCTGTGGAGGAGGAGCTCCCCAGCTTAATAGCCCTAGGGGGGGTGGGGTCATAGGTCACTGATTTAGACCCCCTGTCACAGCAGGAAACCTCTGTTTTAGCCTGGCCGGACAATTATACCACGCGCATGTGGGCAGTGGGTACAACTTCCCTTTCGATTAAGGAAACCCTGGCCTGATTTGCATGCAAACGACCGCCTGAATCCCATCTTCAATACGCCTATCACTCCGTTGCCGCATTTTATCGCCGTTTGAGAATAATTGAGACATTTTACAGTCTCTGTTTTGTACGACAGCCCACCCGTGTCTACCCTGCTCGTGAAGTGTGTCGTTATTGCAAAAAAAAAAAAAACCCATCTTACCGGCGGTGCTAACGGGGCAGGCTGCTGCTTGGTGTTCTTTGCCGTTGATACCGTCGAGTCGTATTCCAATGATTGAAATGTTAGAAATTTTTGGGGGGATAAAATTTATGCGGCGATAAACGGAGAGATAGCGGTAGACGCTAAAGGCCGCGTTTTGCTGCGAGCTTTTTCAGGGAAAAAAAAGCGTGCTCGTTTTTGGGTTCAGGTTTAACATCCAAAGAAAGCCTTTTTTGAGAGAAGTGGAATAATTCTAAAGGAGCCATAAAATAAAACTAATAAACGCGCCGCACAGTCACATGGACAGCGCTAAGCTCGCATAGCCCGAAAATCGCCCCGTGCACTTTTCCAGTTCTTCTGCTCCACACCGCTTTCGGTGTTCGCCGTGTGAATTTTCTCACCTGCAAGGTCCAGATTTTGCAAATTTTCTCATCGGCGCAATGTTGCAAGCTCATGCAAGCATTAACAGCCTGCTAATAATAGCCCTGCGTTGTGGGGAAAAAAAAGAAACATTTAACATGATAGCTAGATAAAAGGCTATTCATCTTTCAACAAAGTTAGTCAGAGCCAAAAGCATAGCATGGAAATGATAACAGAAACTGAGCAGCAATGCCAGATTGCCGCTGTCTCAATTGTAGAGGAAACGCTGCCTCGCCGTTGCGCTAATAGCAGTTTTTGCGAGACCCCTTGGCCTCAGTTTACAGCACTGGTGGAGGGATTGTTGGGCAAGCAGTGGTACTGATGCTCGCTGCAGTGTGGTCTCAAGTCCGCTTATTTGAATTCGCACCTGTCTGCCCCACCCCCCTTCCTCGTCAGCAGGATTGGCTCCTGTCTTTCCCCTGCGGGACGGGGTGACATTCCCCCAGGGCGACCATTTTGTGGCTCCCTCTGCCTCCACTGAGGAAAAATGAGCGGAATTCAAAATTAAACCTGTGTGTGTGTGTGTGTGTGTGTGTGTGTGTGTGTGACTGGTACTGCACTACCAAGGCAGCGCTGCTCACTCTGTACATATCATGCCAATGATCTTTGGGGGGGGGGTTTGTATTTGTGGGGGGATGTCTGTCTGTGCTTAATGTACAGGAAAGTGCGAGACAAATAATTTTCTGTCAGGAAACAAAATGGCGGTGCTGGACCGTTGTGTTGAATTGTTATGTACAATATGGCATATAGTGAAACTGCTCAAGTGGCCGTAGAGTCGATGCATTAGCATTGAGAACCTAATGAGGGAATTGCTGTATGTTCGCTGGACTACAGGAAACCAAACAAACATGCTATGATGGATTTTGTTCTGCATATCATGCAAGATGCAGCGATGAAGTGGGTTTCAGTTTGAGTTTGAAAGAGACATTGAAGTAAATGATATTACGTTGTAAAGTAACCACTGTGACATTTTCACGGGCCTCTATTTGCTGCTTTCTGCAAAAAACAAACCCTGTTTTCTGGCGCTTCTGTGACATCAAACATGACTCTCCAGAAAAAGAAAACAGAAAGGCAAACTCCTCCAGGGGCAATGGGAAAGGAGTCAATCCCCTATTTTTAGTGGGTTAACCCGCGTTTAAGTCACTACGTATTTGCGCTAATCTTGGTGTAAACTCTCTCCCTCTCCCACAGATGCAGCAGCAGGAGTTGGCGCAGATGAGGCAGCGAGACGCTAACCTGACGGCGCTAGCCGCCATCGGGCCCCGGAAAAGACGCAAGCTGGACTCACCAGGGGCCACGACGACGGGGACCGAGGTAAGAGCCCAAGGGCCGATTGGTCTTACAGTTGCAATCAAAATTATTCAACCCCCATTGCAGATTGGGTTTAACAGCAAAATCTACAAACTTTCAGCTGTTTGTGATAAACAGATTAAACAAGAACATTTTAAATTGCTCAACACAACTAACATTGCAAGTGGTTTCTCCAAATTTAACACAAAATACAATTTTTAATGACTACTGCATTCTCGAAATTATTCAACCCCCTGAATAGAATCCCTCATAAGAGCATATTTGCAAATCAGGTATTGTCTCAAGCACATCTAATGCAGCTAATCAAGAGCTTAATTAGTTGCATCAGGTTTGCTTGAGATAGAATACATCAAATACTTGCACTCACTAGGGGTTTGTTGACAGTGACATTTGATTGCATATTAGAAATATGGCTGTCAAGAGAATTGTCCAGAAAGCTAATGGAGGAGATCATTGCCTAGCACAAACAAGGAAAAGGATGCAAAAAGATAGCACAGGCACTGAATGTTCGTAGAGATACAGTTGGAAGCATAGTTCGCAAGTTCAGAGTTAAAGGAAGAGTGGCTACAGTACCAGGATGTGGCAGAAAGAGGAAGCTATCAATGGCTGTCACCAGATTCCTGAGGAGACGGGTGGTCAAAAACCCTCGAGTGACTGCAGGAGACCCGCAGCAAGGCTTGGAGGAGGAGGCACTGAGGTTTCAGTTTGCACAGAAGGGCGCATACTAAACGTTGAAGGTCTCCATGCCCGAACTCAAAGACATACACCACAGCTGATCCAAAAGCACAAGCTCCAGTATGCTCAAAACCATATAAATAAGCCTCAGAAGTTTGGGGATATTGTTCTTTGGAGTGATGAAACAAAACTGGAATATTCCGGGTTTATGAATCAGTGGTATGTCTGCAGGAGGAATAAAGAAGCATATGCTGAAAAGTACACCCTGCCTACAATGGAGAATTGTGGGGGCTTTTTGATGCTCTGCGGCTGCCTTGCTTCCTCTGGCACTGGAAATCTGCAAAGTGTGGAGGGCAAGATGGATTCAGTCAAGTACCAGGATATCCAAGGAGAAAATGTTATGCCATCTGTAGGGAAACTGATGCTTGGGCATCATTGGACCTTCCAACAGGACAATGATCCTAAGCATACCTCAACATCCACCAAGGCTTGGTTTCAGAAGAAGTCTGGGAAGATTCTAGAGTGCCCATCACAGTCGCCTCACTTGAACCCCTTAAAACATCTCTGGTAGGATTTGAAGAACATAGTTGCAGCACGCAAGCGCTAGAATATTAGTGAACTGGAGACCATTGTCCATGAGGACTGGGCTAAGATTCCTTGGGAATGCTGCTAAAAGCTGACATCTGCCTATGCATCACATCTCCAGCAGGTCATAGCGGCAAAAGGGTGCTTTACTAAGTATTAAAGATGCTTGTCATGAAGGGGTTGAATAATTTTCAGCCTGCAGTAGTCATTAAAAGTGGCATTTTGTGTTGAATTTGGAGAAGCCACTTGTAATATTTGTTGTGTTCAGCCATTTAAATTGTTCTTGTTTGATTTGTTCATTGCAAACAACTGAAAGTTTGTAAATTGTGCCAGTAAACCTAATTTACAATGGGGGTTGAATAATTTTTATTGCAGCTGTATATAGCTGTGGCCTCTAACTCCAGTCTGGAGAGCCACAGTGTCTGCTGGTGTTCAGTGTGATGCTGTACACATAATTTGTTCGCAGAGTCACTGAGTCATTCTGCACAAGTGATTCTTTTGAGTCACTGATTGGTTAAAGAGGCCACACACCTCTTTCTCAAGGCATTGATTGGCTGCATACTGAATGGCAGCCACCACAGCTGGTAGACTGAGGGCTTCTGGGACTTGAGTTTGACACAGCTGCTATACAGCAATTCAGGGGTCAATGGACTGTAAATAATATAATTTGTATAAAACGGCTGGACAAATGTGCCTTCTGAGTTCAGTATTGAGTTAGTGCTGAACAGTGAGGTAGCAGAACATGTCAAAAGTTTCCAGAAATGGTGTCATTGGTTAAAATTTTTCGTTTGGGAAGCTTCATAGTAATTTAGGGCAATTTGTTCTGTGATTTGAGTCGCTGTCAAATTCCATCATCAGGCAGTTATCAGTTCTTTGAGATGGCCAGTGTTGAACTTTGCTCTTTCATTTCCCAAATTTCCTTGATTCAGATTTCCTCAGTGGTGGCAAAAGGCCCAGCTGAGTTCGCAGGACCTTTTAAATGAGTGGGGTTGATAGCTAGCGTAGCGAATTTGTATTTTTTTGAACCCCATGTTCTTACTATTGACCAACAGGGTGGTCTGTAAGAATGGTACAGTGGGGTGCAAAAATTTGGGCACCCCTGGTTTAAATGTCTGCTACAATTAATCTCCAAGTCATTGTAAGCAAACCTGAATGCTAAATGCTACAAAGTTAAACATGATGCCTTTCTGCAAATTTAAAAGCAAGGTTTCTTTTTACTGAAATTTTTCTGAGTTTTTAAATGATAAGAAAGGAAAAAGGGCCCTGTGCAAAAGTTTGGGAACCCTTTTGGATTATTCTTTGTTACCTTATAAGAAGATGATTACTAAGGCCCAGACCCGGGTGATTTACTCGTTAGGGCTTCAGTGAGTCAGGTGAATATAATTCCAGGGTTGAATTGTATATTCTGAAGTAACTCCATGCCTTGTTAAGTATCCGACTGTGGTGGCTGTTGTGTCTGGTGTTAAAAACCATGTGTTCCTCTGAACTGTTGTCCAAGGATGTCAAAATCAAGATAATTCACTTCCGCCAACAAGGAGAGGGCTACAAAAAACTCTCACGTTTCAAACTACCCATTTCTACTGTCAGAAACATCGTAAGAAAATGGAAAATAAATGGAACAATTGAAGTCAAGGCAAAATCTGGAAGACCAAGAAAAATTTCAGCTAGAATGGCCTGAGATCTGTTGAGAAATGCTCAGAAGAACCCACACATCACTGCAAAAGAGCTGCAAAAAAGAGTTACAGACACAGGTCTAGTTGTTCACAGAACAACAATACAGCGTATCTTAAACAACAAAGACCTACATGGCAGAGTTGCAAGAAAGAAGCTCTTCCTACGACCTCAACGCAAAATTAAGCGTCTGAAGTAAGCAAAAGAGAACCTTGAGAAACCTCAAGCCTATGAGAACAATGTGCTTCGGACTGACGAAACCAAAATTGAACTTTTTGGCCACAACCAAAGAAGGTATGTTTGGAGAAAAAAAGGGTGAAGCATTTGTAGAGAAGAACACGTTGCCAACTGCTAAGCATGGAGGTGGATCCATTATGCTTTGGGGTTGTGTAGCAGCTGGGGGCGCAGGCAATATTGTGCAGGTGGAAGGAAGATTGGATTCCACCAAATATCAAGACATTCCAGAGGCTAATGTTCAAGGCTCAGTCCAGAAATTGAAGTTGAAGAGACGTTGGGTATTCCAGCAAGACAATGACCCGAATCATACCTCAAAATCCACCATGAAGTACCTCCAGGAAAGACGGATGAAGGTTTTGGAATGGCCATCACAGTCCCCAGACTTGAATATTATTGAAAATCTGTGGAGAGACCTCAAACATGCGTGCATGCAAGAAGGCCGAAGAATATTTCTGAGCTTGAGGTGTTCTGTCAGGAAGAATGGGGGAAAATTCCAAAGACAAGAATTGAAAGACTCTCATCTGGCTACAGGAAACGTTTGCAAGCTGTTATAGCTGCTCGAGGAGGAGTCACAAAGCACTAGCTGACAGGGTTCCCAAACTTTTGCGCAAGGCCTTTTTCCTTGTTTTATTATTTCGAAACTGTAAAAAGTTAGAAATAAAATTTATTCTTGCATTAAAATGTGATGAAATGTGTCATGTTTAACTTTGTAGCATTTAGTGTTCAGGTTTGCTTTCAATCACTTGGCGATTAATTGTAACAGACATTGAAACCAGGGGTGCCCAAATTTTTGCACCCCACTGTAGATGCCTTTACCTGGTAGCAATGATTTTGTTTTCTTACTTTGGCTTGTACTGGCCTGTAGGCCCATACTCTGAAGAGAGTTTGTAATCCGGGGTGTCATTAAGCCATGATTTGACTGTTGTGGATTTGATGTGGTGGATATCCAGTTCCATTACATGTTGTGGAATTTTAAATACAGTTTGGGGATTTAAATGTTTGTGTGCCAGAGATGGTGAAATGTCAATGAGACATTGTTCTGTTTATTATAAGTGTTTATAAATGAATTCCTGCCAGGAGTGGATTAAGTGTAATTGTGTGGACTATTTAAACTGCTGTTTTCATTTTTAGCTAGCTTCAACAAAAGACGATGACTCATTCTGGAATTACTTTGGCTTTGGCTGTTTCAGTATACACTTGATTTGTTTGTTCATCATGCCAGGAACATGTTTTTTTTTTGAGTGGAGTCACTTCCTTTTTTTCCCTTTGTAGAAATCTGAGGTGCATAAGTTCTGTCAGTTTAAATGCTAGTTTTTGTGAAATTTCAAGAGATTTAAATTTGCTTTCTCACTAGAGGATCGGGAAATAATGCCCTTCCTCAAATTAGCATTTTAGTTTGAACTACTTTTCTCATTGCATAAAGTCAGAGTTCATTTTTGATTTTTCAATGTCAAGGGTTACTCGATAGCTGTGAATTTAAAGAGGTGCTTTAGTCGGACTTAGATTTGATGTTGAATCATTTTGAAAGGCTATATGCCAAAAAATCTGTTTTTTTTTTTGGTTATTTTTACAAGCGAAGCGCTCCACAAAACTGAGATGTCAAAATAATTTGTAAAAAAAAAGCTTCGGAACTGTGTGATGTCACCCCCAATGTGCGTAACAAATTAGGATGTGCAGAGGCCAAATCACATTAAATAATTTTTTTTTTTTTACCGTTTAATACATGGAAGACTGTTTACTTTTATTGTGTTAACATGATGTATCGTGGTGTCTGTATACAATGTTATTCTCCGGCGTCACTCAGGGATGGAAGGATTTCAGTCGGAATGGATTGCTGCAGCTGATCGTCCACTGGCGCCCCCTGGTGGTTAACCAGCCCTCCGTTGGCCGTTTTGCACGTGTGGTGTGTTCATGGCCTCTGACTGACCTCTGTACGACCTGAAGTTGTTGCGCACTTTGGGGTTGACATTACACCTGAAGTAGGGGAGCACTGGTCTGCCCTCTCCTGAATTGATGATGGGGGGCTGTCATAACCGAAGCAATGTGATCGGGATTTAGGACTGAAAACAGGTCTGTTTTATGAGAAATGAGACGGAAAAGCGTAAAAAAAAATAATATAAGAACGACAAGAAGGTATACTTTATAGGAATCTGTAATTTGTCCTCTGCATTTGACCCAACCTGGTTACTTAGAAGCAGGAGTCTGCAATTAAGCAGTGCTCAGGGACTAACTTCAGGTCTGAGGCCAGAGTCGTGACCAGGGGCAATGACGGCGAGTTCCTATGATGCATTTGTTTCGAGTACCTGGAGGAAATCCACAGGAGAACCCGGGGGGAACATGCAAACCCAACAGATCAGACCCCTTTGGGCAAAACTCGTACTCGAAACCTCCTTATCCAAAGGCAGCGACGCTAACCTTTTAGCCACCTGAGTTACCAATTAAAAAAAAGTCCAGTATTTCATCATAATGCAGGGGAGAGGTGTGTTACTGTTGTGTTACAAGAGGTGGTGTGTGTCACCGACGTGTGTGAAAAGGCTCGTTATGCGGAAGTGCGGGAAAATGAGGGTGAAAGTCATTCCGAATTAAAATAAAAAAGCACCGCTGGCCTTCGTTTGGCTCACCTTCATGTGACCAGTTCTGCCCCTGCTCTTAATTATGATAAATTACGGTGAAATTAATGTCACAGTCTGTCTGAAAAAGAAAAATGGGTTGTAGTGTGCCCAAATTTTTTATTCTGGGTTACTCCGCAAATTAGCACAAGTAAATAGCGGTATAAGGTCATTTTCATGTGCTCTGTGTGGCTAGTTATTTTAGCCATTTTGGGTAGAGTACTTAATACACATTTGACTGAAGACTGACAGTGGAATTTTAAGAAAAATGCAAGCAATGACCAGAGAGACTGTTGTTTTTGGTGTAAAAGTTGTAGAAAGGTAACATCTTGCAGAAGCAATCCAAAAGCGCGCAAGTCGTGTGTAATTTATCAAAACATTTCTGTCGATCGTGACTCAAATGGTGGCCAAAAATACTTTAAGGTCACTTTCATGAAATTACTCTTTGGATTATATCGACAGATGTTTTTCTTGTCATCTGTGTAATCTTATATAAACATGCGGTTAAAAAAAACTTGAATAATGAAATTAAAGTATTAGCGTTAGTGCTTGAGCGTTAGCTTCCGTCGCTACATTTTAGCGCAATCGATTTTTCTAAGTGGATGGTCATTTATGGGGGAAATTCCTGAGAAAACATCTGCAGTGGCATTTTACGAAATGCTCTGAGACGCACAAGAAAGCAGAGAGAAGTGTGAATGTTTTCCACAGCACCCTTCGTTTGGGGGGGAATGGTTCATGTTCCTCGTTTAATTTGCTGAGATTAATGAAGCGGAGTCACGACTCGTCTTATCGTGAGAGATTGTGAGAGAGAGAGAGATGCGGGGAGTGAATCTTAAGTTATTTTCGCCGGGGTTTTTCGCCTCCTCTCTCCGTTCTCCATTTCACATGAGCTGGGAGGGCCCCGGGGCCTTTAGCTCCACGACCCACCCTCCCCCCCCCCCCCCCCACCCCTTTGGAGAGTAAAGTGAATGTGACTCTTATAAAGGGGCCACAGGAAGCCCCTGAGGGCCTGCGTCGGCCTCGCTGTTGGACGCTTGCCTGCTCTCAGGCTCACTCAAGGGCCCCGTCACAGATTTGATCTGCCCAGAAATTAGCCCGGGGGCCCCTGGGTTCCTGCATTACAGAGTTTGCACCCCCCCGGCCCAGAGCCACTCGCATTAATCCCAGACAAAGGCAGCCTTCACTGCTGCAGCTGGAGAGAGAGAGCGAGAGAGAGAGAGAGAGAGGGAAGGGAAGAGAGAGGGAGAGTAAGAGAGAAAGAAGGAAGGGGAGAGAGAGGAATGGATTGCAAAGGAGTGGGGGAGAGAGAGAGAAGGGAGGGAGAGAGATAGAGAGGAGGGGAGGGAGAGCGTGGGAGCAGGGGACGGAAGGAAGGAGGAAGGGAGGGCAAAGGCGGAGAGCGAGAGGGGGAAACGGTGAAAGATAGTAAGAAAGAAAGAGTGAGGGCGAGGGAGGAGAGAGAATGAAGGGCAGGGAAAGAGAGGGATTGTGGGAGAGAGGAGAGGGTTGAGAGGAATATGGAATTGGGACAACGATAGAGAGAAGAGCACGAGAGAGAGAGAGAGGAGGAAAGAGGAAAAAGAAAGGAGATGGACTTCCACTGTAACCTGATCCCTCTATGACCCTGTTAGCCCTGTTTGTCAAACACGTCGCAGCAAACCCCTGTCCAAGAGTGTGTGACTCATCAGGGCCTCATTTCAATCTCTTATTTTACACTTCCATCCCTTTATTTCCATTTTTTCTGGGACCTGGTCCTTTGCACCTTGCACCTTCAAGGAGATGGGAGCCAAGAGCTAGCGGTTAGCTAGCAAGAGCTAGCTAGCCGAAGACGCCTCGAGTGAGGAAACCCGCGGGCGTATTTTGTGAAAGATCTTTTTGATTGATGATTGGCCCGTTGATCCACCCGTCCCCATCAGCCCAGCAGCAGCCACACCTGTGACTAATGTCTCATCAGACGGACATCTGGATGAGCGAGAGTGCCCATCTCCTAAACTCAACTCAGTGACTCTGATGAACTCCTAACCTCCATCCCGGCTGGGAACAGTAGAGCCCGTGTGGTGCACCCCTGTCTGGAGGAATGGCTTCAGGGTGCAGTGGAAGTATTTGATTACGGAGAGATGGGCCTTGTTTGTAGCCCCACCCCCTGCCCCTGTGCAAATTCCAGCCCTGACAAGACAAGGGTCAACTTTAGTAGTGAAGTGTCGTTATATAGTCAAAGACCATGAATGGGTATATCTTTAACCATTCTGGAGTTAGCCATAGAGGCTAATGTTTCATAATCTGTGGATTTTGGGATGATGCAGGGATTACAAACGACTGGGGCAGGATGGAAAGAGAGAGAAAGAGTATGAGAGTGAGTGAGTGGGAGACAGATTGAGAGGGATAGAGAGAGGGTGGAGAGAATAGATATTGCTCATTGTTGCGGAAAGGACGAGATCAGACCTTAGAGCGCTGAAATAAATTTTTAAAAATATATAAATTTGCTCATCTTGTGCTTTTGACAACCTATCATGTGGCGACTTGTTTAAAAGAGCTCCCCTGCGGGAGCTCTTTTAAAAGAGTCGCCACATGATAGGTTTTCCACAGCTTTGATTTTGATATCTTACATCATTGAGCAACAATAGCTGCATTTAGCGCTGTGAGCGTTAAAAGGTGGAGGATTGGGGGAGCATGGAGGGATAGCCCGGAGAAAGATGGATAGAAAGATAGAGCTGAGAGAGTTTCAGAAGAGGAGTGACAACCATGGAATAAATTAGAGGCAGTCCCCATGCACCCTAGAGTGTGCACTTGTACCTCACTTATAACTGTGCATCAGCTAAAGTGTGTGTGCGCCGTATCCTGTAATAATACGTGGCATAATAACGCATATTTCTCCTCCATTGCCACTACCAGTTAATTCTACTGGCACAGTTCGCGGACTTGCTTTTCATTTGTACATTTATTCAAGCGTGCCAACAACCGTTGAAAACGCTTTGTCCTGCTATGTCTATTTTTATCTGGTTTGCCTGCTATGTAATTAGATAATTCTGCTGCATTAATGCCTCCCACAACCCTGTGCTACTGATGACCCTTCAATTTCCCGATCTCTGCTAACATTTAGCCTTTTACAGTGCTTTGTTCTCCGGTTCAGAGAGGTGCAGGTTATTCAACTCTCACGCATCATGTCTTTTTAAAAAAAAAAAAACTACAGAAACTTCGGTGTTTGAGTAAGCAACTTATTTCATTTCTGTATGTTCACTATTCACTTTTGCGCGTAAAGCAGTAAACGGTAATGTAGGCCTTTTCATTATAACAGAGAGTCACACGACTATTTGTTGCTGCATGTAAATCTGCGGACAAATATAATGTCTTGTGGACTCAAGGTCCTTAAAAAATGCTTGATATAGCAGGACCAGAAACTTCCAGACTTATTTTTCGCAGAACATCTGCGAGAATCTCATCAATGAGATGAGAGAATTTGACTCGTTTAAAGTTTATAGAATTATGTAAGAAAAATGTGGATGTCAGTCATTTAGCCATCACAAACAGATGGTTTCTTGTTATCATAAAAAAGAAAAGATTTCATGCCTCATGAGAAGGCTAAAACACATATTGAAGGCTGACAATTATTTGCTGCAGAATTGTATTGTGTTGCTGTAATTTCCGGCTTTTCAGCCCATCACTTTCGATTTTAAACTGTGACACGTTCCTACCACAAAGAAGTACTGCGCACATATTTGTCTATTTAGATATGACATCGACTGAATGTAATAATAAATAGCAGGGAGGGATGATTGTGTTTTAAAACAGATTATTATTATTGATTAAAGCATCAATATTTACTTTGTACAGGGCCCTGAAACATCCTTTGCAGGTTTATGTATGCTGAGTGATAATGTACAGAGAACTGGAGTCATTTTTCACACCATTAACCCCTCTGTTAGTGTAGGGAAAGAAAGACAAATAGAAAAGACAATAAAGGCTACATCGCCCTGGCATGTTTCACTGTGTTGTCCCTCTGATATCAGTCCACCACAGGCCTCTGGTGGAGGTAGCCAACTGATTTAACAATGGTTGGACTTTCCATTGGAATTAATTTCACCATCTGACTGTGTGGATCAGAAAATGGAGGGAGGGGAAGAGAGAAGGGGAAAGAGAGGGAGAGATAGAGGGAGCTCCAGAGAAGTGATGCCCTGTCCTTGCGGCAGAATTAACAGGAATCACGTGGAAAACAATCTGAGCCTGGTACGAGGAGGGTAACCATTAAAATGAGCCTCGGGCTATGGACTGCACCCAATATCAGTGAAGCTGTGCTCTCTCCCTGCTCATGAGGAGGCTAGCTCGCGGGCGAACTGCGCTTTGCTCTATGGCTACAATTAAAATCAACCCGTCTGCCAAAAAAAAAAGTATGAATTGGAGGGGGAATAGGCGGGGGGTGGAGTTCAGAAGAAGCGAAACATCAAAGACGGATTTTGAAATCTGTGGTTGGTAGTGAGATCGGCCTCCAATCCTCCCGCGGATCTCTGCGGTACGCCTCGCTAATGAGAAATTTTTGACCCCTGATTCGTAAGTTAAACTTGCAATCTGAGCTAATCAGCTAAATCAATTCCACGTCGGAGGACCCATCCATCCCACGGACAAACACACGCATGCACACACGTTTACACGCATGCACAAACACACACTCACACTCTCACACACAGACTTACATGCATACAAACACGCACACATAGACACACATACTCACGCATAAACACAGATAAATACAGGTTTTCACACGCGCGCACATACACTCATAGACATTTCTTCTTCTCCCTTGCAAACATTCTCCTGTGCTGCCCCAGGAAGTGGCAAGGTATGCAAACAGGAAACGCCTAACAAGATGCTTCAGAATGAGCCTTGTTCCCCACCCCTCACCTCCGCCTTGCTTCCCATTGTACACTGATGCTTGATTTTGCGCTGACAGCCTGCTAGCTGGACGATGTGGGGACTTCTCCCATGCCCCCTCCCAGTTATTAGCACACAGGAGGATACAACAGCGCGATACTGTGGCCAACCCTCCCTTTTCAGGCTCGCTTTTACTAGCGATCCGCACGGGGGTCGTGTAAATAATGAATGCTTTGTGAAGAGGTGGCTCAGACTGTGGTTAAATAAACCCACATTCGCACGCTTGCGATGCAAATACAGTGACTTTCCGCCGACAACTCAGGGAGAGATATCTGCATGCGTCAAACGTTTGCGACCGGAGCGTGAATAATGTGTTATCTGTCGCGTCGTGTCAGCGGGCCGATTTGATGCCAGACCCTGTCAGTTTGTCCCGAGGCCACGTTTCCTGAGTGCAGAGGAAGAGATACAGGAGCGCTTGTTATGGAGATTTTTGGAGAACTTCCTGGAATTTGGTCAGGGACAGGATGGTGATATTGTTTGCATACAACGCTGGTAATGAATGGACCAATTTCTTCAGCAGGGACAGTAGAGCTTTGAAGGCAAAAGAAAAATAATAAGTGAATGATTCCGTTCTGCTAATAGAGACGTGGAACGGGCAACCAAACACTCGTGACATTCCCGATTCACACCATTCAGTTATACATAAGCGTAGCCTACGCACTAAATCCTGCTGGGTGGTGTATTTTGGGTTCCAGTTGCAGGTCGGCCCCCCAGAACAGACCTAACTCCCCTCGTCCTCAATTGCGCCCCCCCCCTCACCGCTTTGAAAGCCAGAGTGTGATTCCAACCCTGGTTGTATCAATGTTATGCAATTTATACACACAGAGCTGTTGTTATCAGTATAGGTTTTTTTTTTTTTTGACTCTGCTAATGTGAGTACTCTGCTTGTCATTTGGGTAGGCTCTGTGGTAATGGATAAATGTACAGTACTGACTACAAAGTTGGGCGCCGGGCATTTATAAAGATACTTATCGTAAAGAAATTAATTACCTTCCCTCTTAATCTAGATAAAAGTAATTTTATTAAGAATTAAATTAGCGGGGCTGCCGGGTTGACTCACTCGGTCAAGGCGCCGCATGGCGGAGCAGTAGTGACCACTACGATGCAGGTTCGATCCCCGGTCGTACCAGCCGGCAGTGGTCGGTAACCTTTTCAGAGCAGTGCACAATTGGCTTCACGCTGCAGGGAAATAAATTGGGAGGGACTGCCGCGTTGGGATATTACAATAGTGGCTTTGTTTGTTGCTCAAGCGCCTCCTGTTGGCCAGCCAGGTGCTTGTCAGTAAGATTCTGAGCTTGCTCATGTTCAGGTTTCCTCCGCCCTGGTTCTGAACTTGCAAAGTTTTGAGCTATAAGTGTATAAGAAGCAGTGGCTGATAGGCGCGTGCTTCGGAGGAGAGCCGCGAACTGTGTACACTCTCCCGAGATGGCAATATGGGGTTGCATACAAGCAAGCTTACAACCCCAATTCCGAAATAGTTGGGACGAAGTATAAATTGTGAATAAAATCAAAATGCAATGACTTTCAGATCACATGAGCCAATATGCTATTTACAATAGAACATAGATAACATTTCAAATGTTGAAACTGAGACATTTTACGGTTTTATCCACAAAATGAGCTTATTTAAATTTTCTGGCTGCAACAGGTCTCAAAAAAGTTGGGACACAGACAAAAAAAGGGCTGAAAAAGAAATTGATATGTAAAAGAATCAGCTGAAAGAACATTTAGCAAGTAATTAAGTTAACTGGCATCATTTATGTATCATGATTGGCTATAAAAGGGATGTCTTAGAGAGGCTGAGTCTCTCAGAAGTAAAGATGGCCAGAGGCTCTCCAACCTGTGAAGGCTTGGGTAAAAAAATTGTGGAATACTTCAAAAACAATGTTCCTCAATGTCAAATTGCAAAGGCTTTGAAGGTTTCATCATCGAAAGTGCATAACATCATCAAAAGATTCAGAGAAACTGGAAAAATCTCTGTGCGGAAGGGACAAGGTCGATGACCTTTACTGGATGCTCGTGATCTTCGGGCCCTCAGACGACACTGCATCACTCACCGGCATGATTCTATCATTGACATTACTAAATGGGCCCAGGAATATTTCAAGAAACCACTGTCTGTAAACACAGTCCACAGTGCCATCCACAGATGCCACCTAAAACTCTATCATGCAAAAAGGAAGCCATTGTTGAGCATGATCCAGAAGCGCCGCCATGTTTTGTGGGCCAAGGCTCATTTAAAATGACTGTTGCAAAGTGGCAAAGTGTCCTGTGGTCAGACGAGTCCAAATTTGACATTCTTATTGGAAATCATGGGCGTAGTGTTCCCTGGGCTAAAGAGGAGAAAGACCACCCCTCCTGTTATCAGCGTTCAGTTCAAAAGCCAGCATCTCTGATGGTATGGGGATGCATTAGTGCATATGGTGTGGGACACTTGCATGTTTTATAAAGCACCATGAATGCTGAAAGGTATATAAAGGTTTTAGAGCAACATATGCTCCCCTCCAGATGACATCTATTCCAGGGAAGGCCTTGTGTATTTCAGCAGGACAATGCAAAACCACATACTGCAGCTATTACAACAGCATGGATTCATAGTAGTTGAGACCGTGTGCTGAACTGGCCTGCCAGCGGTCCTGATCTTTCACCGATTGAGAACATCTGGCGCATAATTAAACAAAAAGTCCGTCAAAGGAAACCCAAAACTCTCCAGCAGCTGGAAGCCTGTATTAAACAAGAGTGGGATCAAATTCCAATGGCTAAACTCAAGAAACTTGTCTCCTCAATACCCTGACGCCTCCACTCTGTGTTAAAAAGAAGAGGGGATGCTAAAACATGGTAAACAGTCCCAACTTTTTTGAGACCTGTAGCAGCCATCAAATTTGAAATGAGCTCATTTTGTGGAGAAAATTGTAAAATTTGTCAGTTACAACATTTGCTATGTTATCTCTGTTCTATTGTGAATAAAATACTGGCTGGTGTGATTTGAAAGTCATTGCGTTTTGATTTTATTCACAATTTACACTTTGTCCCAACTAGTTCGGAATTGGGGTTGTAGTTCTGTAATCGGGCATTCCAGATTTGGGTGGGATTGGAGATGCTAATTTAATTAAAAAAAAAAAAAAAATGAATGAAATTAGCTGCATTTCTCAGTGATTTGGGTCCCTCTTTCCCTCATATTTGTACCATCGGTCATAGAGTTATGGGCCTTTCAAGACCGATGGACTGGGAATTAGCTTCTTGTTGGCTTGAAATCATAATAAGGCCACATGATGTTTTCTTACCCCCTCAGAAAACAATTTTCCGAGGCGATATTGGCTTTGTCATGTCTGTACATCTGTGCGAGTTTGTGTCCAAATCAAACTATTATTGTTAATTCCAATACATTTGGACCTTTTTATACAGTGATACCAACATACCTCTCATCTCCCTTTCATGTTTTCTCTCTATTGGGTTTGCTGCATGTTTATTGCATGCTTCTCTCATATGTTTCAACAAGGTATATCAGTCAGTCAGTCAGTACGCCAGTCAGTAAGTGACATTGGCTGTTATGGGCTAGTCCCTAATTGGTCTCAAAAAGCATGGTGGAATTTTTTTTTTTCATTTGACTTTTGAAGTTAACTCCGGAACAAAATCACGCATAGAAATCGGCCAATTGTTATTGCCAGCAGTATAAAAAAAATTTCTCCAGTGGGCGCATAAGAAAAACCTCTCCCCTCCCTCTCATTGTACCCAAGTCTACACTCCCTCTTTATGTGTGTGACTCTGTCCAGCAGGTTTTTGAGTCCGATACAATAAATATGGCGTTTCTTCTATCCAGTAATTTTTCTTTTTGGAGTAACCGAAAAGTACGTGCGTGGAGCTTTCCTAAATGTTCCTCTCAGATTGAAAGCCTTTGGCGCCCTGCCAAGCCGAGGGATGCCCGATTAAAACAAGGGCCGCCATATTGTTTGCAGATGGAGGCCGGTTCGGGAGGGGCGCAGTTGAATTTCTGCAAAGAGTCGCCAGATTTACCAAGGAAGGTACCTGTCTGGCACATGTGTCATGCAGATAAGCCATATCATGTTTTGATTTTAACATTGAATGATAAAGAAACCCTGTTTGTGCTTGTGGCATTCTGAAAGCCATCTACCCTATGATGTGTGCACAAACAAATGAAATAAAATATTTACAAGATCTAATTTAATTAAGATAACTGACATTAACTGACATCATAGATCTCAGAAAATCCAGTGTCGATCCCCAAACCAGCACTATTCATGGTGAAGAGGTACAAATTGTGCAAACGTACAAGTATTTGGGCACCGTGTTTGACTCAAATTCAGTGATAACACTGACAGCATTGTAAAGCGAGCAAACCAAAGAATCTATTTGCTGGGGAAACTCAACTCCTTCGGTGTCAGCAAAAAATATGTTATATACCTTTTATCAAACTTTTATTGAGACTCTTTTAACATTCTCTTTTATATGCTGGTTTTATGGTCTGTCTGTGAAAGACAAGAAGTGCCTGAATGACATCATCAGAGTGTGCTCTAAAATTACCGGTGTCCAGCTTAAGAACCTCTGCTCTCTCTGGAAAACGCGGGTGGTCCAGAGAGCAAACAGAATATTAACCCAACCTGATCATGTACTTGGCAGTGAATTTGTAATCATGCCCTCAGGTCGGCGGTATTATGTGCCAGTGCGAAAAACAAACCGCTATGCAAATTCTTTCATTCCTTCTGCCATAAGGCTGCTAAATGCACAAATGAAATGTGAACGATCTTGCATCCCGCTCTGCTGTGCTGTCACTGGTTGTTGTTCTTGTTGATGTGATGATGCTCGACTGTAGATTCTAACTGTTGTATTATTTATCTCTTTTTCTTTTTTTATCATATTATATTTTTGTAATTTATGGACGGGTTGGGTGTAGAAATTAATTGCCCTTTTGGGACTAATAAAGTATTCTGAATCTGAATCTGAGTTGACTGAGTAGTCTGTTCATGGTAGCTGACGTTTGTACACACTGTATGACACTTGCTACCTAGTCCAGATCAGCACTGTCAGTGGTAATTTGTTCTCTGTCACTTTTACCTGGTTACGTAAAGGTTAAAAAAATCAAATGATTAAAACGGCCGCACCTCGGTATAGCCAAAGCTTGTGTACATACATTTCATTTTCCTGTTTTTTCTTTTCGTGTGAACTTTTGTTCCAATCCAGAGGACGCCCAGTTTAATTTCCATAGTACAACTATTCTCTACTCTACACATAAAATTGTAGAACATTTGGAAGGGTTAATTGCTCAGAATTAGCATTTTACCCTCTCAAACTTCCCATTGCGGCACACAGTCGTTGCCCTGAGAGCCCCCTGCTGACCCGGAGTAGGACTGCGGGGTATTGACCTCGACTCGTTGCCAAGTCTCCCAATCCATATCCCCCCCACTCCCCTGTACGTCCACCAGGGTTTAGAAAAACAATTTCTAGCCCAGAAGGCATCTGAAATCTGCAGAAACATGCACAAGGGAAGATGGAGGTCTGGGCGGAGCAGGTGGTCGGAGCAGTGAAGCTAGCGCGACGATGCATATGCCCACAGCTCTTAAGTGTGGTGTCTGGCTGATAGTGCCACAGAGCTTGCCTGGTCAAACACTTAATAGATGCAGAACAGCTCTGTTGAGGCTGACACTTATATTCAACATGACTTACAGTTGATTAGACTTAGTGGGGTCAGTTCTCCGTGGGGTTGGGCTCTTGCTGTAGGCCCCAACAGCTGCATGGTCTTACCATGGCCATGCAGGGACTACTGCATCTAAGTTAGGCAAATTAATCAGTAGGCTTCAGATAATGGCTATGACCTATGGCGAGAGAATTTATACCCGCGTGATCTCTGAAAAGTTGCCCAATTTGGCAATAAAATGGCAAATCTGGCATTCTCCTGCTCCATTTCCAATGAGCCCAGTATATCACAGTTCAGCCTGTCACCACGGCCTACTGGTGAATATTCATGAGACTTACTGTAAGCATGCTAGCAACCGACGCAACAAACGCTAGATTTGTAAGTGACTGAGGCAGCATTTTCTACATTGGAGCACTTTTTTGCCTTTATGTGTGTAGAAACTGTTGGTTTCACATTTTTTTAATGAAGCTTGCTCATCTTTTTCGACATCATGTCCCCTCCCCCAGTGTCTTTCTCCTGAATAGAAGAGCTGGAGCAGTCGGGCTAAAATTAGCCGTCGAAAATGGTGGGAGAGAATAAACAAGTCGATCCATTACAGGAGAGGGGTTATTGGCTGGCTCGCCTGATCTCCAATGGAGGCCCATTAAAAGCGCTAATGTCTGCCCGCGGCGTCACTGGGGGCTACAGAGCAGGGCCAAGCGAGGCATATTTCACACGCGCCCGACACGGGAATTAAATAGACTGACGCTCCCTAAAAAAGACAGAAGCACATCTCGTTCTGATGTGCGGCACGGGCAAGAATTCATTGATCTCGGAATGTCCCTCGGCGATGATGAAATATTTAATCTCAGTCGCACTTTCTCGACTCCGCTTAATTTCTTCTCTCAGTTCGCCGAATTCCATTTGATCAATTTTAACAAGTTAGCGATGGCTGCTAATGGGGAATAGAGGTTGTCCGCAGTCTTTGAGCTTTTCGTTTTTTAAAATGTCCTTTGCTGTATTTTCTATGAATGTTTCAGTTTAAGTAAGTGGAAATAAAAACAATTACAGCTTTCACACAAAAGAGGCGGACTGTGCTATCTTTGACATGAGTGTTTTACCAAAGTGTCTGTGCCAGTCTGGCAGATAGTCCTGTCTTGGACATTAGTGTTTTGCTTAAGTCTCTCTGGCAGATAGTCCTGTCTTGGACATTAGTGTTTTGCTTAAGTCTCTTTGGCAGATAGTCCTGTCTTAGACATTAGTGTTTTGCTTAAGTCTCTTTGGCAGATAGTCCTGTCTGTGACATTAGTGTTTTACTTAAGTCTCTCTGGCAGATAGTCCTGTCTGTGACATTAGTGTTTTACTTAAGTCTCTCTGGCAGATAGTCCTGTCTGTGACATTAGTGTTTTACTTAAGTCTCTCTGGCAGATAGTCCTGTCTGTGACATTAGTGTTTTACTTAAGTCTCTTTGGCAGATAGTCCTGTCTTTGACATTAGTGTTTTACTTAAGTCTCTCTGGCAGATAGTCCTGTCTGTGACATAAGTGTTTTACTTAAGTCTCTCTGGCAGATAGTCCTGTCTGTGACATTAGTGTTTTACTTAAGTCTCTCTGGCAGATAGTCCTGTCTGTGACATAAGTGTTTTACTTAAGTCTCTTTGGCAGATAGTCCTGTCTGTGACATTAGTGTTTTACTTAAGTCTCTTTGGCAGATAGTCCTGTCTGTGACATTAGTGTTTTACTTAAGTCTCTCTGGCAGATAGTCCTGTCTGTGACATTAGTGTTTTACTTAAGTCTCTTTGGCAGATAGTCCTGTCTTTGACATAAGTGTTTTACTTAAGTCTCTTTGGCAGATAGTCCTGTCTGTGACATAAGTGTTTTACTTAAGTCTCTTTGGCAGATAGTCCTGTCTGTGACATTAGTGTTTTACTTAAGTCTCTCTGGCAGATAGTCCTGTCCGTGACATTAGTGTTTTACTTAAGTCTCTCTGGCAGATAGTCCTGTCTGTGACATTAGTGTTTTACTTAAGTCTCTCTGGCAGATAGTCCTGTCTGTGACATTAGTGTTTTACTTAAGTCTCTCTGGCAGATAGTCCTGTCTGTGACATTAGTGTTTTACTTAAGTCTCTCTGGCAGATATTCCTGTCTTAGACATTAGTATATAACCTTGGTCTTTGTTGAGGTGTTGGACAGATCTTCCATTGCTCTGACATTTACAGCTGAACATGATAACCCTGGTCGTTTGTATCTGGTAGTTTTATGTAGTTATATTTTGAGTTACCCTGCAAAGATAATTTCTGACAGCCCATTTCTTTGATGTATCCAACTTGTCATTTATTTCACAAATGTCCGAGGTCTGCTAATTGCTCATAAGCTTCGTTCAATTAGTGGAGGTTATCAGTGAATATAATGGCCTTGTTGATTTAGCAAGGTACACAGCTCATTTGTTCCCTCTTTAATTTGATAATTTGTCGATTAATTTGTCTTAGCAGTCATTGCTGGTTATTAATGTGCAGCACACGGATCTTGGTTTGTGGAGGATCAATCCTGCAGCCTTTTCAGTTCATTTCATAGGCACTGATGAAAATTTGACATCTGAGATAATTATTAAATGTTATCGTTCCCTTATGTTTTATCCAGCACATAGTATCCAGGTTTGTGCAGAAGGTATGACACAGAGCCATTGTTATAAAGATCTTGAGCTCATTGAGAATTAGTAATACATGTACATATTTTAAAACGTAATGGCTCTGTGATTATGCTTGCATAACATTTTGCTGGAATATATTTTTAAGATTCTGTAATGAATGTGTGAGTCTTATAAACGTACTGCGGTGCAAATAATTCTCTCTTTTTATTACTTCCTCCAATTTTCTTTCGAGGAAACTTGAATTCCCATGAATTCCTGAATCAAATTCATCAGTGCTCTTTGCCACAGCAATGACTGTTGATGTACGGGAGCAGGGATAAATACTGCAGCCAAAATGGAGGACGCCCAGATTTCGAGTCGGGGGTGCTCGTGCGCATTAGTTGATGATTCAAGCCTTTGTGTAGCCACAGTTGGATCACTGCAGCTATTGGGCCCTTAAGCAAGGCCCTTAACCCTACACTGCACCAGGAGACATTGGCCACTGCTTAATCCAGTCAACTGTGAGTCGCTTTGAATAAAAGCGTTCGATAAACAACCGTACACTGTAAACCCTGGTAAGTGTGGTACACTCAATTGTTTTAGGGAAACTGATTACCTCAAAAAAATTGTGTACGCCAACCTAATGATCTTGTGTTGACAGCACTTAAAAACATACAAAAAAAAAACCGTAGTACCTTATTTTCTTTAAGTTCCGTCCATAAAATGCAATTAAGTTGGCCTACACAATTTTTTTTTGAGGTAATAGGTTTCCACAAAACAGGAGGTCACCGCACGATCTGGGTTTACAGTGTAAGTAATGTATTCCAGATATAAAGGATGTTAAATTTAAATTTATCTAAATAATGCCCTGAAAAGCTGCCTGCCACAGTGTGGTCTGGCTCTGGCAGGAATGGAGACCAGACCACGGGGCCGAGTCTTTCGCTCGAGCAGTGCTTTAGCGTAACGAGCTATGGAGCAGACCGGGCTAAATAACTCTAATGAACAGGGCGTCGTGTACCGGCCCCAATGCTGGCGGTGGTGCGCGGCGTGCTTTCATTTCCAATGAAGTACAGTCAAGCTTTTGTTGTGGTTGGAGTGAATCAAAACAACTTTGTAAGTGAACGCTTCGTGGTTTCCGGCAACTTCTTTTGGAGGGAGTGAAACACGAGCGTAAATTACTACCTGTGGCAACCTTTTTACAACGCATTTTTCCCTGTGCATTCATAATTGACATTTATAGTGAGTTATTTCAAAGCAGGAGTGCTTTTTTTCTGGGTTATAGAGGGGATAAGAGGATAATGTTGACAGTTTAAAATTAGGTTTGCATACTTTTGATGAACTCCAAAATTTAATTATGTTTATTTGTAGAAAACCTAATCGTAATAATAGGGGATTTGTTCATTAAATAATTATTTCAAATTCTGCACTATCAAAGCACTCGTTAATTTCATAATTAAAATTCATTACCTAGAATTTAATTGGATGTTTGTTTCAACCAGCATCTACTGTATATTTTGCTGTTTTTCAATGGTTGAGTGGATTCATGTTTCTACAATTTATAGAAGCGTCTCCAGTTTATATTTAATGTGTGAGCATGTGTGTTTACACAAACCCACACACACAGTCATTCTGAACATTGGAGAAGTTATGTGAAAGGCCTTGTTGTAAACAAACCTCCTGTGTGTGCGTGTGTTCATGTTTGTGTTGTTTACACTTACTTACACCTTCTGCATTCCATATGGAGTATTTTGGGGTATGTGTGTGTGGTGTGTGTGTGTGCATGTGTCATAGGGGAGCTAAGGGGAGTGGTTTGCTGTGAAGGAACCACCTGAGGGTGTGTGATTGCATGCTTGAATTTTTGTGTGTGTGTATGTGTTTGGACTGTCGTTCCTCAGTTTGTAGTGCTACTGGGAGCAGCTTTGCTGTAAACAGAACACCTGTGGAGATTCTTTGTCGCCCACTGGCTCATCTGGGTGGTCTTTAGTCGAGGATTGCACCTGCCCTAAGGTGTTAAAGACGGACACGCACTCTGTCTTTGTTACTTGGTCATTATCTTAGCTGTCTTCCACGTTATAATGTGGGCTAGCAGGCACCTCTCATCTACGCGGCATGATATTCATTGTTAAAACAACTCTTACACAGTCAAATTAACTCCTGTTTTAGTGAGGTTATATCAGCTCTGAAAGAGTTAATTTAACTCTGATGATTTTACTGTGTGACCTGCACTCCTAAGTGGACGGGGAAGAGGAATGCAGTTTTATCCCTTTGGTTTTTCGGCTCTGCGCCCAAACTCGCCATTTTTCACCAGGCAGTGGAGCTGTTCGGATGCCAGCAGCTTACGGAAGTTTCCGGAAAACGCCGGCGGGCACGCCTGCAGCCGCCACCCTCAGGTGCCGGCGAGGCTGTTTCCTTATCTAGAAGTGCAATTAGCATCACGCTAATGTTGATTTAAATTGAGTCAATGTGTAGATAAGGTTTTTGTACGCACTGATGCGAAGCTAGTAATACTAGGCTGATTTTTTTGGTATACTGGGCTGGTGACAAACACTGAAAGAAAACTTAAAAGCGCACTTCTACATGCTAACCTTGTGTTGATAATTGATAGAAGTCAATGGCCAAGGCTAAAATAGCTAATTAGCCCCTTGTCCATTGACTTCTATTCATTGTCATCACAAGGTTAGCGTGTAGCACGATGTGTCCCCTCAATGTGAAGAGGCAGAGGAGCTGAATGGCTGGGATTGGGATCCCTGTTTCTGAGTCGTAATTGGGAAACCATTGTGAACAATATTAGCTCTTTGCCTTTCACTTCTTGTTATGCAGTCTCCTTGGCGTAAGGATCAATGATTCAATGACAAGGTCTAAAGTTTTATACACTGGTTCCCCTCGTTTATGTGTCCTTCGCAGGTGTTCAGAAACGTTTCGGCAAGTATCGTTTGCAATAATTTCTTTAAAATAGATGTTGCGATTTGCTTTCAAAATAGACACTTTATAGGTTATTGTAGCTGTCACACTGTTGTAGAATGCAATGCTGTATCCATTGTATAAATTTATGTCTGTATACCTAAAAATAAGTAACATTATCCCATTAAGCTAAAGTGGGTTTGTTACCGATTGAAGACATATTCTAATCAGCTATAACAGTCAGCTTTATCTGATTGATATCAGAGAGAGTGGTAATTTTCTGTATCCTGAAAAGGTTTACCAGAATGCATTACCGTCTTAGGCCGATGTCTTCCTTAAGTTTTCTGAGTTTGGGCCCATTCAGTGTATTTTGTGTTTGGCAATCTGTGTAGTCTTTAATCCAGGGCTGAAATCTTCCTTAAACTTCTGCATCTCCCTTTTCACCGTTAAGTCTTTTGATTTTTTTTTATATTTATCATAAGGCTTTGCTTGGGGGTTTGAAAGATTTCCCACCTCATTCTCACGACGGGTCTTGTGCTTTTTAGGATTTGACAGATTCTCCCAAGATCCCCTCCTGAAACTCTAATAGAACTGCGGTATTGTTCAGCCTTAATCAGCATACATTAGCAGAAGAACAACCCTTTAAACGAAAGCACCGTTTCCTTTTCACAGGAGCGGAGATCTCTGCATGTTCAAGAGTCTGGGGTGGGCCTTCTCTTCACGATTTAAATCCATCTGATAACTTCAGCTTTCCTTACACAGGGTGGGGATTTGAAACTAAAGAGGCCATAGCAGAGCCTTAGCTTCCCAAATCGTCTCTCTGGAGGATGCAAGTATTACAGATTTGGGATCAGTTTCCCTGCAGGCGGATTTTTTCCGGCATGTTTTGGTCAGAAGCGCGCTGTAGGTCGATTGTTGTGCTGGCTTGAATAGCTAACCCCACCTACATGAGGTCATGATTTGTGAGTTACTTAGCATTTGCTTTGTTAGTCATTCGCTCCCTGAAATTTAGCCTAACTTTAAATTTTGTCTGTGTCGATCTGTTGAAGCTGACTGTGCTGTTAGTTTATGAGGCTGACATGTTCAGCAGAAAAAACCTCATTAACGCTAAAATAAGATCAAAAGCGTTTGCTTTTGTAATAATTATATAACGGCGTCCTGCTTGATTTGTCCTTTCATGCAGTTTTGTATTTCCAAACCTTTGTTCTCCCTTGGTGAAAACCTGCTTTCTAAAGCATTTGGAAAATGAGCCGTTTTTGTTTGATATATTTTTATCAAGCGCAGCCTTTTATTAGGTCAGATGACTAATAAAGTCATTATGTTCCTTATCCTACTTTGATTTTGTTATTTTGTAAGATGTTGCTTTGCCCGGATATTTGTATCCATCCATGTTTCCTATGTAAATCAGAGATTGTTTCAGCCGCATTTTGTTATGTTGGACAGTAATGAAGGCTATTTGGAGTTCAGTTAAATTTGACATGACATAAATTGACATTATCAGGTTTTGACAGCTCTTATGCAGCTCTTGCATAGTTCAAATTAACAGGAATCACCGGTGTTTATGAGTTTGTAATTGTGACTTTGAGACTTTGAAGTTACAGTCTTTTTTCAGGGATGATTGCAATATTTGTCCATCCCCTGCGTACGGCAGCGTTATGTCAGCCTAGTGTAGTGGAAGGTAAAGTGCTACCAGTATTTTGTCTTATAAAAGAGTGTATTTTCCTCTTTCCCACGAGGAGGGAAACTTTAGACCGGTTGGTGTTAGGAAGAAGAGCTGTAGACCGCTGGCTCTCATGTGGCCGATCCTGGGGCGCTCCTTCGAGGGTATCGCTGGAGGGACTCCTCTCTAATCGAACTTCAGGCTTGGCTTTCATCTCTGCCGTAACCTGAGGACTTTTTCCAAACTCGCGGCAGTAAAACTTCAGCTTTGTCCGCAGTCTAGCAATTAGAAAACTCCTCACCTGCAGCAAATCCTCTAATTATGTGCCGCGCCGACCGGTTTTCTGGTTTTTAGTCCACACTCGGCGTTCATTTAAAGAGTAAAGGCTGTGTGTCAGGGCTGGTAACTGTAGGTCAGCAGTTATTGGGGTTGTCCTGGAGCCTAGTGGAGAGCAAGTTTGACTTGGACCTTGAATATTGGGGAATAAACCTCCGTATATTCACAATATCATCAACGTTTGGCCCTTGAGCAAGGCTCTTAAGCCCACATTGCTCCATTGGTCACTGGGCCCTGCTTGGTCTAATCAACTGTAAGTTGCTTTGGTCTGAGACTAATAAGAGTAACGCTGACGGACAGAAGTGTTATTTCCCTCGTGTTTTCACAGGATCTTCCCCAGTGCTTATTGTGTTGTGTTACATGGTATTCGTATGGTTATCGGTGCAGAGGGTGGACTTGGCGGACTGCAGGCAGTTCGTTTTACGGTTGAAAAGTGCTCTGCAGTGCATTGGGCTACTGCCTAAAGGCCTCCGATTCTGCCGCGTTCTTGGGAGGCAGGCTGTTCGCGGCAGGGAAAGGGTTAATCAGAGTTTGAGCGGGGATGCCGGAGGCGTCAGTGCTGCGGAACACAGCGGCGTTCGTGCGAAGGCAAGTCATTTCCCAAAACAGTGCAGACACAGGGCCCGCGGCGATCTCAAACCTTTGGAGACCGAAAATGGCTCGCAGAAGTTAGAAGTAATAAGGTGTTTTTTTCTATCCTTTTTCTCGGCCTTCTCTCTCCCTGACTGAGACTCGGTATGCTGTTGCCTCAGCCCAACGTCACAGTTTTTATGTTTTATACCAGCATTAATACGCTCCGCGATTGGCCGTTTGGAAGATTTGTCGTTCTCCAGCCGGGCGTTGGATTGAAGTTGTTTGTATAGCGTATAATTTGTTCATTCTTCACCCGGTCAGAAGGCCGCGGCTCGCGCTTTCGCCTTTTTTCTTTTTTCGCGCTTTCTCCTGCTTCCTAATTCCCGGGAGGTTTTCGCTACGTCCAGAATGCGAATTAAGCTATTTATTATTATTGTTATTAGTGGGACTTTTTTTTTTCTCTCTCTCTGTCGAGAGTGAGCTGTAGCAGAACAAAACGAATGACTCGGCCTTCAGAACAGAGCGGGTTCATTTTCGCCAGATTTAACTCTTACTTTACCGGCTGCTATGTCTACTATAGCCAGGCCCAGGATGGGGGGGGAATGTGTGGAACTTCTGGTCGAATCTCTAAGCTCGTCGCCTTCAGGACACACATCATACATGATCTGCCAGGCAAACGTGGCCTCTCTCAGTCTCCACATCCTGCGCTGTGCTTTCAGCAACTACTTACTTTTAATCTGCTCATGTAACTGTGTTCATCCCTTTCTCTGCCAACGCGGAGTCCAGAACGTTCTTTGCCCCTGTGCTGTGCAATATTTATACATCTGTGAGTTATTATTATTTGAAATTCTTTTATATTGGAGCCTGACGGACTCCACATCAAATGAGCGCGTCCCGGGCAACGTCAAGAAGGCCGGAGGCAATTCCACCGACATCTGTTAACTCTTTCAAAATGTCCTCATCTCCTATCTCTCTCATACACACTCTCTCTCTCCATCTCTTTCTCACTCTCTCCATGCAAATGAAAGACTCTCTGTTGTTGATTATAATGGTAAGTAAAATGGAAGCTATATAGTTTACATATAGTTGCATATCAAATGTAATGCTAATACTTGTTGTATCTACCCAGAGTTTGGGTGAGGTGATGCATTTACTGTCAGGGTTGGTTGAAGAGGGTTAATTCATTTAACACGTTAGGTAAAGTGCAAGGTACACACTGAAAGAGGAAATGAACAGTGGCTTCTACATCGTTAGGGCAGCGGGGAAAGGTATCGCGACCCTTTCTTACTCTGTCAAACTCCCTGAAATTCCCTCTTTTTTTATGTACGAGTAAGAATGTGTATTTTGGGGGCTGAGCCTGCGTCTTCTTAAATTTTTACAGATTTCAGCCTTATATGTTTTTAAAATGCTCTTATTTTTCCAGTTTAGAAATCTGTCTCAAGCAATCATTTTTCATTACTAATGGCTTTAGACATTGCATTTTTTTGTATAGTTAGCATTTTAGTCAGCCGATAAAGCACTCTTAGGAACATTATTTTTGTTAAGAGTATTCTTTATTATTTTGATACAAGTTCCTTGCTGAAGTACTCATTCTCCGCCTCCAGATGTTCTAAAAATATTCTTAATTTTTGGGAATTTTTCCGTCTCAACATTCTGAAGAAAATGTTCTTATTAAAAAGTGTACTGCCATTCCAAACCGCTATATTGTTCGTTTACGGTATGTTTGTATGTACAAATATTTACAGACAAACTGCTCTGGCTTGAGGTCTTACATTTGGTTTGGCACCAGACTCATATCCTCAGGGAGCATTAGGGCTTATACAACATCGGAGGCGATATGCTAATGTTTTCCATGACATTGGCCCATATTCAATCAACTTTAGTCTATTGCCTTGACTCAATAAGATTCCACTGTGGAGTTTTTTTGTCATAAACTCTAATGTGTTGAGTCCTTTTTTTCATCAATGAATTTTCCAAGCAACTAAGATTCTGTAGTTTTCGATCGGGTAAATACTTTGGCTGGCAGCTTCTATTTGTTTGTGAATGAGAAGTTAAGGACATTTTTGGTTGAATGTGGACCAGTTACCTTTCTGTCCTTATTTCTTATTCAGATACCAGAGCTTGAAGGTACTTTTTTTCCTCTGGTGATTCCATTTGCAGTCATCGTTCCAACATTTTGTACCGAGCATGTGCATATGGAAGCTAGCACTTAGAAAATGCTTTCATTTTATTCTCAAACAGCTGGGAAACGGCTGGGCTTTCTTCTGTTCTGCTGAAAAAAAAAAATCATACACGCTGAAAAAAATCTGTCTAAACGAGTTTTTAGTCTTATATTGAGGCTAAAAAATGTTTTTCTTTCACCTACAGTCACATGTATTGGCTTGTTTTTAGTTGGTTTTGCAAGACACATCAACTTTTCTTAACCCACTGGGAGATCCTAAAATAATTCAAATCGTTTTGCTTCACTGGCAGACTTTTTATTTTTATAGCAGAAAGGCAAAAGAAACAAAACTTCAGGTAGAAGGCTAAAATATTTATTGAGATTGACAAACGATTTTCTGTTTGAAGGCCATATATTTAGCTATATTTAAAGAGGGTCATTATGTAGTGGGAAGTGCTCTGAATGTGATGGAGGTTGAGGCAAGAGGCTAATGTTTACTGTAGCTCCATCAACCGAAGCGACTCCTCTTCTAGGATTCTGATTCGTTAAAATTAAACGGGATAAAAAAAAGTCCAGAACAAGCTGACACGTCTGTTAATCATTCTGCATATCTCACCGCCATGGGAAAGTGGAAGAGACTCTACTTACCCAGCGCACGGATCGTCTGCTTCTGGTGTCTATCCTACCCCCCAGTCCTAACTTTTCTCAGAAATTATTATTGCTTTGGGAACCACTGAAATAATAGCTTGCTGGGCAGTCCAGTGGATAGTGCTATGACCTCACTGCAAGAAGGTTGCAGGGTTGAATCCGGCCTGGGGCCTTTCTGTGTGGAGTTTGCGTGTTCTCCTGTGTTTGCATGGATTTCTTTCGGGTACATTGGTTTCCTCCTACAGTCCAAAGACGTGAAGGTCGGGTTAATTGTTGGAGACTCTGAATTTGCCCATAGGCGTGAGTGTGTGAGTGAATGGTGTTTGATCCCTGCAATGTTTGGGTAAACTCTCCAGGATCTGCTCCTGCCTCATGCCCATTGCATGCTGGGATGCGCTCCAGCAGCCCCACGACCCTCTCCAGGAATAAGCGGGATAGATAATGGATGGGTGGATGATAAAACAGCAATATGCACTTACATGGCAGTTTGGCCGACAGTGAACTGTGATGGAACTGGGCCGTGGAATCTCTACTGCAGATACTTTGTTCTTCAGAGCCTGTCAACATTTCTGCTCGCTTTGAAAAGACAGAGCACTGAAAAGTCAGGTGTAAAAAATTGCAGATGCGCTCTCTAAATTTGTGTCTTGTCCTTGGGCAATTTTCTACCAGTAGAGTTTAATGCTTTTAAATGAGACGCAACTGTGATACCATTTTAAGCCCAGCTAGACTGGTAGGTGTTTAAAAAATGCCACTCTGCCAATGAAGAGGGGTCATGATTGTCTTTTAAGTTATGGATAACATAACATAACATGAGAGGTGAGAACAGGCTATTCAGCCCAACTGGGCTCGCCGTTGTCCTGTCACTAAAGTGAACCTAACTTATCCTCTCATCACTGGCTCCTCCTGACTTTATTTGACCAGCTAGTTAAATGCGTTGGGTCTGTCCTCCGCTGTGGGAGGTATTTTGTGGTTTAGCAACCAGCTTAAAGTTTTGAGGAACTCTCTGGGAAACCCAAAATCACTGCTTTCTCTCTCTCTCCTTCTCTCCCGCAACACGCGAGCGTGAATAATTGTGTCGTCAGTTGTACTCAAAACTGCTAAGTATTCTCATTCACTTAATCCCAGGAATAGACGTGCCAAACCTGTTGCTGCAGTGTTTAAATCGTGCTGAAAGACAGTTTGTATTTGAATTATTTAATGAATGTCTTTCATGTCATGTAGCAACATTTTCTCATTGCCTCATGTGTTATTGTAGCAACACTACAGTGTTCCTACGGCCGGGGTTTGACATTTACGTTTTCAAAGGGAGGAATGTCGTGCTCTTGCTGCCTTAAGTCTTGGGCCGTTTCACGAGGAGCTGGGGAACCATCCAAAATAATATTTCAGCTCTTTGGGAAGCAAAAGATTTGAAATGAATTGATCAGAAGGAGCCCTTGAAGCAGAGTTATTTGGAGAGGGATGTTTTTCGATCAACATCAGTGTGACTGCTCTGTGATTTTTGGACTGCCACACCCTGTTGGTGGGATAATTGACAGAGTAATTACATAAATGTTTATGATCACAGGAAAAAAATAAGGGCCAGTTTCTTCCCCCTGTCTGCTTATATCGGTGCCATTTTGAATTAGGGGGATTATTTGGGCATTTTGGCTCTTTGCCCTTGTATCCTTCTGGTGTGGGCTCTTACTCTGTAGCTCTGCCTTTGTTTAGTGGTGTGCTACCACAGGCCGTCCAATCAGATTCTCAGTCTCTTACTGCGCCAAGTCACATGCTCACTCTGTCCTCGGGAGGTTTTCCCAGCTCTTGCATTGATTGGGTAATTTATTCGCGTGGATAACAGAGCGGTTGTGGCTTTTTGTGATCCCTCCCTGGGCGTTCCCTCATCTCCTCCTCTGCTCATCATCCGCTCCTACGGAGAAGGGAAGGAGAGGAGACGAGAGGAGGAAAGGAAGGGACGTTTTTGAGTATTGGGACCCAGCCCCGCTTTCCCTTTAGTGCTTTTGGAGGGATATCACTCATATATCACTAGAGGGATATCACCCATATATCACTAGAGGGATATCACTCATATATCACTAGAGGGATATCATATCACTCTCATCCTAGCCTCTTGACACTGGCTCCCAGTGCTCACCCGGATCCAATTCAAGGTCCTGACGCTCACTTACAAAGCCCTCCACAGAGAATCCCCAGTTTACATTTCTGAGCTTCTCCAGAAATACTCGCCCAGCCGGTGTTTGAGGTCAACCGACCAGTTGCTCCTGGCGTTGCCTCGGACCAGGTTAAAGACCAAGGGTGACAGAGCCTTTGGGGCGGTGGCCCCGAGGCTCTGGAATGCCCTCCCCCTGGACCTGAGAGCCTCACCCTCTGAACTTATTTTCAAAAAACAGTGAAAACACACTCCTATTTAGTCAGACTTCCGGCCATATTTAGCCTACTTCTTGCTTTTTCCTTGCTTTTTGTGGGGTTTTTTTTTTTATTGTGTCTGCCTGTGTACTTTTTGCATGTTCTTATCTTTGTGTATTTTACCTCTGTGAAGCACTCTGTGCATTCGTGCTGGGAAGAGTGCTTTACAAATAAAGTTTTACTTACTTACTTACTTCTATACCAGTGGCGGCGCCAGAACTGGGAATTGGAGGGGCAAAGAACATCCCTTAAAAACAATTATGAGTCCTGAGTTGTTCTCCATCATTTTCATAATTATCAATAGATTCACTTGGAAAACACTTCACACTATTAGGTGCTGCTCCTTCTCTCCGTTAAAGTAAGATGACAATCATTCATTTGGACACGTATTTGGAGCATGTAAATCAGCGTTATTCAAAATTGCATGAAGGAGTTTCAAATGGTCTTTTATTTCATTTTGATGATTTATACGATCGTGAAGCGCAGGTTAGATCGCCTGATGTGCTGAAAAGGCAGCGCGAAAGGTTCTAGACCAGTTTGTCTTTCGTAAAGCATTGGCCTATTAATTCACCTTTCGCTAAGCCCCGCCCCCCTTAGTTATTGTTGCTAAGTCCAACAAAACTTCAGTTTCAACATGGCGTTTTGGACAGCTCTTCCAGCTGAACTGCTGTTGGGCTTTCACAAAGCAGCAAATGCAGTTTCAGACAGGAGTAGACAGAAAGGATTACAGTATGTTCATGCACAATGTAGGAAATCTGGACTTGAATCCATAGACTGATTTATACAGTCTATGTTTACATCACGGCATTAACTATAATGTATCAGCTGACGTTAGCTAGCGGGACGGCTGTAACATTACTTATGTTTTCTAGCTGCTTAACTTAGCTAACGGGGTAGGTAGTTATGAGAGTATAATTTTAGGTTCAACGTTTGCTCGCTAATATTTGGGGAACTGTCAGGTCGTCAGTCTCCACTATCAATAGTCAGTAGTGATTTGTCGCGATGATGATGCCCTCTGAGTGGTATTCCTTCAAGGCCCAGGAATTTAGAATAAATGACTGCGTTTACATGCTCACCATATTGCTGAATTAATTGAATATGAGAATATTCCAATTGCGTACCTGTCATGCAAACGCGTGCAATAACCCGATTAAGGTCATACCCCCCTCCAACCTCTCTGGGTAACGAGTGCCAGTCTTACAAGTGCCCCAGGCACAACGCTTAACCATGACTATGTTATAGTCCACAAAACGAGTGTTGAAAAGTACGAAATTCTGAGACACCTGCTCTAGATTCAGTGGAGCGCTGTCATGAAAATGTCAGAGTTCAGTCAGCTCCGCTGTGATTGGCCAGTCTGCATTCTAGGGCGGGGCTTAGCGAAAGGTGAGTATTAGTAAATAATTAGTAAATTATTTTTCTATTCGGAATTTAGCCCATTATTTCATCGCTGTTAGTTCGCATGGGGAGAGAGGCTGTCCGCTCAAGGCTGGTGTCTGTCCTGGTTCCTCGTTGGTGGAATGATCTACCTATCGAGGTCCGAACGTCAGAATCCTTGAGCTCCTTCAAGCACAGCCTGAAAACCCACCTCTTCAGGCTCCACCTTTCCCCTCCTCCACTGCCCTGAATCCTGTCCTTACATCCCACACTGCTTTGTTGCCCTTTTACCTGATTTTGTTGCCTTTTTCCTCGATTGTGTTGCACTTGATTTTGTTGCCCTTTTCCTCGATTCTGTTGCTCTTGATTTTGTTGCCCTTTTACTTGATTTTGTTGCACTTGATTTTGTTGCCCTTTACTTGATTTTGTTGCCCTTTGGGAAGATGGCGCCAGTCTGTTCGGCGATTTGTCTTCCAAGGGCCTCTGTCTAACGTTTGTTTCAGCCCTGTTTTTACGTATCTATCTGGATGTTTCTTCCCTATTGTGCTATGATCGTCAAGCACTACTTGTCACCCGCAACTTAAATCTTCGTGACACTCGGGCAGCCAGACCCGATACAGGAAATTGGACCAAACCACCCCCTCCCGTACTGTCAGACATCCCTGCTTACCTGCGCTGCACGCCCATGGCCCCTCTTCGTAAGAAACGCTCCAGGAGACGAGGAAGGAGGGGAGGTCTGTTGGTGAAACTCAAGATCCAGCTGCCCTCAAATCGAGCTGCTGCTCGGCGTCTGGTACGATGGCTCCGTCCTGTTGTCTCTGTCTCGCCTGCTGCTCCTGCTGAAACCTTCTTCGACCGTGATGCTGCTAAACTGCCTCTTCCATCGTTGATTCCAGCCCCTTGAGCTGTCCCGACAGCGTTGACCGCACCGCGCCATACTCAAGTCCCCACTCCCGCCTCGGTTAGCTGGCGCTCCCTGCGTAGGTGCAGCCGTGGCGTTGATCACTCTAGCCTAAGCCTGTTGAAGCGCACCGGACCACCAGGTAGGGACGAGCAAATCCTACGGATGGCCTTGATAAACGTGCGGTCTCCGGCGAATAAAACTTTTATGCTTAACGACTTTTTTATCTCCCGGGAATTGGACTTTCTGCTTTTGTGTGAGACCGGGGTCTCCGCCGGCGAAAACACACCGTTCTCCGAACTCCTCCCACTGGATTGTAACTTTCTAAATTCCCCCCGAGCGACTGGGAGAGGCGGAGGTGTTGCCTCTGTTTACAAGTCGTTTTTTCACTGTCGGCAGATTCCACACGCTGGTTTTGCTAGCTTTGAATTGCAACTGTTTGAAATAATTCTGTCTTCCCCCATTTTGTGTGCAGTGGTGTATCGCCCACCTAAATTCAACAAAGACTTCATCCATGACTTTGCTGATCTTTTGTCTGGGCTTATGGTGAAATATGATCACTTAACAATATGCGGTGATTTTAATGTCCATGTTTGTTGTGAGTCACAGCCTCTTACCGGGACTTTTTAAACCTCCTCGACTCATTTAGTCTTAAGCAAGCTGTCACTGGCCCAACGCACGAAAAGGGTCACACATTCGATCTCGTGTTATCCTATGGTGTTTCTGTCTCTGTTAATGAAATCTGTGCCATGTCTTTCTCTGATCACTCCCCAATTCTGTTCTCTGTGTCAGTCCCATGCTCAGGTAGTACCCCTAGTGTCTCCAAGCGGGTCTCGTGCTGAATTAACTCCTCGACTGCTGGGCAATTTTCAGCCGCTTTCAATGACTCCCCCTTGTGTAGGCCGTTACTGGGCATTAGCTCTGAGTACTATGCTGATGAGCTTCTTTCGATGTTCTCATCAGCTTGCACTGGCATTCCGGACTCCGTTGCCCCTTTCAAGCCCAAACGTACTAAAGCACAGTTAACACCATGGCTCAACGATGCAACGCGCAACCTCAGACGTATATGTAGGCGGGCTGAGCGCAAATGGCAGAAGGACCGCCTCCACGTGTCTCTCCAATTCCTCCGAGGTTGCTTAGCGGATTGCCAACGATCCGTTAAAACAGCCAAATCACAGTACATTTCCACCCTGGTTTCCAGAAACAATCACAAACCCCAGGTGCTGTTCAAGACGCTAAATTCTCTCATAAACCCCCGTAACGAAGCCCCGCTTGTGCCTTCACCCCCCTCTGTGAAAGCTTTCAAAAATTTTTCATCGATAAGATTGCATCACTCAGGCCTTCTGATACTTCTGCCTCCCCACTCCCTACCCCTCCCCCGCTTCCCCAGCTAGCTGTCCTCGAGCAGTTTGAGCCCATTACCCTATCATCCCTCTCCAGCTGCCCCTCCGACTGTCTACCCCCCGGCTATTCAAGGATGCTACAGTTCTCGACCCGGTTGCCCCCTTCCTTCTACTGTTGATCAACATTATCCTTTCCTCTGGTTGCGTCCCGGCTGCCTTCAAGCATGCCGTGGTGCAGCCATTATTAAAGAAGCCAAACCTTGACTCCGCTATTCTCGCAAACTTCAGGCCTATCTCCAAACTACCCTTTCTGTCAAAAGTCCTTGAGCGTGAGGTTTATGTTCAGCTGCAATCTTTTTTAACCAACAACAACATTTATGAGAAATTCCAGTCCGGCTTTAGAACAGCCCATAGCACAGAGACTGCTCTCCTGAGAGTGCTAAATGACCTGCTCCTGGCCGCTGACTCAGGTAGCCCTGTGATCCTGGTGCTTTTAGATCTTACAGCAGCCTTTGATACAGTGGATCACAGGATCCTGTTGTCTCGCCTCGAGCATCACGTTGGCATCAAAGGCACAGCCCTGAAGTTCTTTCAGTCCTACCTGGCCAACAGGAGCTTCTCTGTCCAGATTGGGGACTTCTTCTCTTCTGTTGCCCCCCTCACCTGCGGGGTCCCTCAAGGTTCTATACTAGGTCCCATCCTTTTCCTGCTGTACATCTTACCCCTTGGGGAAATCCTGGTCAATCATAACATCTCCTTCCACTGCTTTGCTGATGATATCCAGCTGTATCTCTCCCTAAAGGTTGATGGACAGGCTGCACTCCACCCATTGCTTGACTGTCTGGCCGACATCAAGGCATGGTTGGGTGCTAACTTCCTCAACCTCAATGAGAGCAAGACGGAGATCGTTGTATTTGGCAAAACCTCTCTGGCCTTTTCCACCAATGCCCTAGGCCCTCTCGCCTCTAACATCCGGTCTTCTGTCAGGAATCGTGGTGTGATTTTTGACATTGCCTTCAAGTGCGAGCAGCAGGTCAGTGCAGTAGTTAGGAAAAGCTTTTTCCACCTGAGAACCCTAGCTAAGACCAAAGCCTACCTGCCTCAGAGTGATCTAGAGAGAGTTATCCATGCCTTCATAACATCACAACTGGATTATTGCAACGCTCTATACACCGGCATTGACCAATCACAGCTTCACCGCCTGCAGTTGGTTCAGAACTCAGCCGCCCGACTCCTCACTTGCACAAAAAAGCACGAACACATCACCCGGTCCTCGCATCACTCCACTGGCTCCCCATCCGTTATTGCATTGATTTGAAACTTCTACTGTCTGTTTATAAATCCCTCCATGGTCTGGCCCCCACGTACCTGTCTGATCTTTTACGCCACCACACCCCCTCCAGAGCACTACGGTCAGCTGACCAACTGCTGTTGGAAGTGCCCAGGTCCAGGCTAAAAAACAGGGGGGACAGAGCCTTTGCAGTAGCAGCCCCCAGACTCTGGAACTGCCTCCCCCTCCACATCCGTGCAGCCCAGACTCTGAATATTTTTAAGTCCCATTTAAAGACCCACCTCTTTTCACTTGCATTTGATTAGTGTCTCCTTCTTCAAGTGCCAGTGAATAGTGTCCCATGGTAATTCCACAGTTACCTTTTAAATTATCTTCTTTTTTCTTTTTATTTTATTATTAATTGCATTATCTTATCTCTTATAGTCAATGTCTTTTAATCCTTTTCTCCTTTTGAATTAGGTATTTCCTGTGTTTTTTTTGCACTTAAGCACTTTCTTGTGAAGCACTTTGGTGCGGCTCAGCCGTCTGTAAATGTGCTATTGAAATAAAATTGATTGATTGATTGATTTTCCTTGATTCTGTTGCAATTGATTTTGTTGCCCTTTTCCTCGATTCTGTTGCACTTGATTTTGTTGCCCTTTTACTTGATTTTGTTGCCCTTTACTTGATTTTGTTGCCCTTTTACTTGATTTTGTTGCCCTTTTACTTGATTTTGTTGCGCTTGATTTTGTTGCCCTTTTACTTGACTTCGTTGCACTTGATTTTGTTGCCCTTTTACTTGATTTTGTTGCCCTTTACTTGATTTTGTTGCCCTTTTAATTGATTTTGTTGCACTTGACTTTGTTGCCCTTGAACTTGATTTTGTTGCACTTTTACTTGATTTTGTTGCACTTGATTTTGTTGCCCTTTTACTTGATTTTGTTGCACTCGATTTTGTTGCCCTTTTACTTGATTTTGTTGCACTTGATTTTGTTGCCCTTTTACTTGATTTTGTTGCCCTTGATTTTGTTGCTTTTACTTGATTTTGTTGCACTTTGATTTTGATTTTGTTGCCTTTTTGTTGCATTTGATTTTGCACTTGATTTTTTACTTGATTTGCCTTTAACTTGATTTTGTTGCACTTGATTTTGTTGCCCTTTTACTTGATTTTGTTGCACTTGATTTTGTTGCCCTTTAACTTGATTTTGTTGCACTTGATTTTGTTGCCCTTTTACTTGATTTTGTTGCACTTGATTTTGTTGCCCTTTTACTTGATTTTTTGTTGCATTTTGATTTTGTTGATTTTTTTTTTTACTTGATTTTGTTTTTGATTTTGTTGCACTTGATTTTGTTGCCCTTTTACTTGATTTTGTTGTGCTTGATTTTGTTGCCCTTTTACTTGATTTTGTTGGGCTTGACTTTGTTGCTCTTTTACTTGACTTTGTTGCACTTGATTTTGTTGCCCTTCACTTGATTTTGTTGCCCTTTTACTTGACTTTGTTGCACTTGATTTTGTTGCCCTTTTTCTTGATTTTATTGCCCTTTACTTGATTTTGTTGCCCTTTTACTTGATTTTGTTGCCCTTTAATTGGTCTTTTTTAGCATTATATTTGGTGTTTACCTGTAACAACTGAATGTGTTCTCTGTCACTTTTAGTGTTAGCACTTGTACTTGTCTCCTAGGAGCTCTGCACTTTTGTACCAATCTTTTGCACTTTAGTACGTCGCTCTGAGTAAGAGCGTCTGCTTAGAACCTGTAATGTAATGTAATATAATGGAGAGAAGCCATGTCTTCATTTGCCAATGGATTATTACTATAATTGGAAACGTGTCAATAAAGGAAAATGACTTAGAACCGGCCAGGACTAACTGTTGTTATAAAGGGATGTTCTGTGCCCCCCAGTTTCCAGTTCTGGCACCGCGACTGTTCTGTACTTAGCTCACGGCCTACCTCTCTTCCTCTCTCTCTCTGTCCATCTTGTGTACACGTGCTCGTTGGACCTGTGCGGTGTCCTTTTGTCATCTGGGATGCATTTTGGCAGTGTTGTGTGATTAGAAAAAGCATTTGCTAATGCTAAAAGCCTGACCACCCACTCACAATCTGGCATACGCTGCGAAAAACTGTCCGACTAACCATGCATTTTACTCTTATTGTGAATCATCAGACCTTTTTCCTTCATTCTCAAACGGGAAGTAAAGGCTTGTTTACTGTATCAGCTGGAGTTAATGTTTGCTCGCCGTGTAAATATGTCCTTACTTCAGTGTAAAATCTCGACTGAAGTCAGATTGTCATGCTTCGTATTAAAACATTTTTGCGTCCCAGCAAGAAAGCAGTAGATTTATGATGTTAAGTGTGAGGTAGATTATCATGTCACTTTTTTTTTTTTTTTTAGTTGCACACACTTACACAGTCAGATGCACATGAATACACACACTCATAATACACAAGCACACACTCACTGACACCCCCCCCCCCCCCATACACACACACACACACAGACAGAAACACACTTTTGGCTGCCTCCCCCCACACCCCCGCCCTCCCTCTCTCTCTCACACACACACCCCATTCACACTCTCACACACTGAGCTGTGCAGGTGAGCAGGGCAGACCTGTTGTACAGGTGCCCGGGGGTGGCAGCGGCCTCAGGGCTGGGGGCGGAGCTCGGCCTCGGGGCGACTGGCACACAGGAGGGCATCGCCCCAAACGCAAGTCAGGGCCGAATCTCTCAGAGCAGAACTCTCTGAGCCCTCTCACAGGCCAACGGCTCATTTTAGCATTGCAGTTATGGTGTGCTTCACATGTAGCTTGCATTAACTTTACAATTACGGCGCGCGTCGCATATAGCTTGTATTAACATGACAATTTTGGAGTGCTTCACATATAGCTTATATTACCTTTACAATTACGGTGTGCTTTACATGTAGCTTCAATTATCATCGCAATTACATTGTGCTTCACATGTACCTTGTATTAACTTCACAATTACGGTGTGTTTCATTTATTTTTATTACCCTGTAAGCAAGTCTGGAATAATTTCAAAATAAAAGACCTGAAAATGCCCGTCCCCTTCAGTGTTAGTGTGATCCCAATGGATGCTGTGCTAAATGATGGTTTAAAAAGAGCAGGGTGTCTCGACCTCATGAGTACTTGTACATTTTTTCAGGCATCTCCTGTTGCATGTGATTGGTCAGGGGCCTGGTCCGTCACACAGGAGAGATGGGAATGATTGGCCCTCTCAGACATTAAAGTGCCCAGGCAGCGTGTCATTGGCTATAAAACGCAGCCCTTTATTATACCCCTTTTTTCTTACAGTGTTCAGATTTGAGTGACGACCTCCATCATCTTTAAAATAACCAATTTGCCCTTCGTGCTGAGCTGTACGAATGACCTTGGCAGTCATTTTACACCCCCACTACACTTTTGCTATTAACATCGCTCTCCAGTGCTGTGCACCTGGGAATGTTATTCAGTGTAAGAATGCGAATGGTGCACCGTGGGGTCCAGACTGACCCCAGTTCACTAGTGTCCTCCTACCGTCCCTCCAGCCCAGTGCCGCATCAGGCTGTTTACCAGAAGGTTTTTGTTTGAAAGAAAATCCCTCAATAATTATTTTTCAGAGCCCATCATTGTTCTCTTCATAAGGCCGGGGTTGGTCATAGCTCTTAGGAGAAAAAAGCAGCATTGGCTCACTTTCATTTACAAACAAATTCTACAAAGATTAGCAAATTATCTTATATCTTTCACCAAATGGCATTCTAGCCACTACCAAGCCAGGTCTCAGGGCTGGTTGGTTCTCGAGGTCCCCCGCATTAAAACCGAGCTCGGAAAAACTGCTTTCTGCTTCTGTGGTCATGGAACGAGTTTCAAGAGTCCTTTAGATTGAATAAATCAATTTTACTACAGAAATTTAAAAAGGAGATGAAGGATTGGAGGCTGTGGTCTGCGGTTGTTTTGATTAATGTCGCCATAAATTTTATTGTTGTATGATGATTTTATTGTTAATATTTTTGTGTATTGTCCATATTTTATTATATTGTATTGTTTTCTGTTGTAAACAGGGCACCATTGCCAATGAGACTGGCGTCTCAATGGATTTCCCTGTATAAATAAAGGTTAAATAAATAATTTAAGAAGGCCCCCCTGAAATTCTCTCAAAAACTAGCATTTGTCTTATCGATGATCTTACACGAAACTTGATCCTAACTAATTCCCCAAAGCAAAAATTGGTGACATTCGAAATAACGTGAACTTTCATACTGTGATTCTAAATTTCCAAGGTTTTTCTGATGAGGTGAAGGCGCACTGCAGATGTGAGACAAGAAAGTGAAGTCCATCGGTCGTCTTACCTGATTATATATATTTGGGGGGGTTGGAACCTATCCCATAATGCCCAGGGGTGATGGGCTGTGATATACCATAGACAGGACTCCGATCTTTCCCACTGTATGCACTGTTCCTCTGTTGAGTGGCTAAGCCTGGTGTACAGGGTGCTGGACTGGGACGGGATAAGGTGATGGACGTGGTTAGCAGTTCTAGCCTCGTGGTACCAGAGTAAGATGGGTGCAGCTGTCACTCCCTTGAGCAAGGCCCTTAACCCCACTGCGCTCCAGAGGGGCTGGCCTCGGCTTAGTCCAATCAACTGTAAGCTAGTTTGGATGAAATAGTCAGCTAAGCAACTAATGCAATTTTACGGTATGTTACTGTAATGACATAACGGTGTCGTACGAGCTGTTTTGTTGCTCTGTGAGGGTGACCGTGCCTCCTCCTCCTCCCGTTAGGTTTTGGGGACCTCCGTGGGCTCGCCGGCGGGAAGCGGGGCGCCCTCCAGCTCGGCGCGGCAGTACTCTCGCCAGCGGATCACCCGCGTAAACCTCAGGGACTTCATCTTCTACATGGAGCAGGAGCGAGAGACGGCCCGATCGCTACTGCTGTACCGCGCCCTGCTCAAGTAGCGCCCCGCCCACCTCCATCACCACCGTCAGTCTCTCCCTTTCACTCATCCCTCTCTCCCTCTCTCCATCCATCCATTCCACAGCTCCGCCGCCCCAACCTCCAGCACTTCAGTCTGTCACCCTCCCTCTATTCATCCCTCTCTCCCTCTCTCTCATGATCCATCCATTCCACAGCTCCGCTGCCCCAACCTCCAGCACTTCAGTCTGTCACCCTCCCTCTATTCATCCCTCTCTCCCTCTCTTTCATGATCCATCCATTCCACAGCTCGCCACCTTGCACTCTTTCAGTATCTGTGTCCAGCACTTCACTCTTTCACTCTCTCACTCATCCCTCTCTCCCTCTCCCTCTCTTCCTCCATTCCACAGCCCCGGCCCCTGCTCTCTTACGCCCTCTCTGTTCAGCCCTTCACTCTTTCTCTCATCCCTCTCTCTGTTTTCTTTCATCCCTTACACTGCTCTGGCACTTGGCTGTAACAGCCTCTCACTCTTTCTTCTTCTCTTGTTTTATCCCTTTATCCCTCCTGGTCCCTCCCTCCCTCTCTCTCTCTTTCTCAGTCCCATCCTCTGTCCTAGCACTTCATTCATTCCCCCTCTCCTGCATTCATCCCTCTCTCCCTCTCTCTCTCCTGCAGCACTTCACTCTTTCACACCCTCTCTCTATCTCCTCTGTCCGTCTGTCCCTCCCTCCCTTTATCTTCATACTCTCCTCCCCCATCTCAAACAAATACCTCTCATCTCTCTCTGCCTGTCTCTCCATCCCCTTCTCTCTCCATCTCATTCCCCCTCCTCCTCCGTAAACGTGCCTTCAGTCGAGTGACCTCGCTTCGGCTCAGCGTCTCCGTGGCGACTTAACCATCGCTTTTAAAAGAAAGGAAAAAAAAGAAAAAAAGATTGTTTTTTCCACAATGTGTTTTAGCAGCAGAATAAAAAAGCATTTTTTGTGTAATTGTACGTCAAAGAAGGCCATGTGAAGGGTGGGTTTGAGACTGGGAAAGGCTTTATGAAGGAAACTAAGTGTATAATTTTTGTGTGAAGGACTAAACTAAACTCATAAGTTGAGTCACCCAGTACATTTCACACCACCTTAATTGGTGGTATTGTCTAAAATCATATTTCAGAAGCCAAACTCCTAAGTTTTATCAATGAGCTTAGATGGGCTAAAATTTTGAGATAAAAGTATCGGGAGTAGATGACTTTTTGGTTAATTTCTTCGTAGTACTACACATTGATCTTCTTTAATAGCATTATTCAGTGAAACATGACACAGACACCAAGTTAAATGTAAATAATTCATTAAAATGGTTTCTGAGCAGCATGTTAAGTATTTTTGGTAATTTAGCACAAGTAAGCCATTTGTGAATATCTGGTCGTAAAATCTGTAAATGTTGAATTTCCTCTTGGTCATCTTATATTTAAATGTAAACTTTAAACTTAGCGTTAATTTGGCATATTTTCTCTGACGATTATGAATCGTGTCCAGGAGCTGTTGGAATAGAGGAGGCTACTGTTCTTGGTTGATTGAGTTCACGTCCTCTTTGTCAGAGATGAAGATCTTCAAATTATATGGCTCAATACGGAAAAGATCAGCTCAGTTTGGTCTTGTTTAGTTGCTGTGTCTCTCACCCCATTTCAAGTCTGGTATATTGTGACTTTGGGAGCCTCGAATGGGTTAGGGGACTCTTCATCCCCAAATTTTTTGTCTCAGGACATTTCGTCCCCATGGACTTTTCATCCCTGGACTTTTCGTCCCGAAGGCCTTTTCGTTCCCGGATTTTTCAGTCCCTAATGATAATGAAACATGCCACCGTTGTTGATGGACGGACGGACGGACGGCGGACAGATCACCATGATGTAAGGGTTAGGATTAGTCTTATGGTTATAATGCAGGAAGAGGGCAAAGCATTATGGGGGACGAACAATCCAGAGACAAAGAGTCCGGGGACGTAAAATTTGAGACAAAAACTCCGCGGACAAAAAGTCCAGGGACGAAGAGTCCTTGAGCCCCTTGAATGCTGTGAATGTCTAAAAAAAAAAAAAAAAGCAGCAAACAGAAGTTTGTTCAAATTTTACCAGTTTTACTGTCCTCAACCTGGATTTAGTCAGCAGGAGTCCTTGACACAGTCGGCTAGAGAAGTTATTTGCGATTTCTGAACTGACCTACGAGAACTGTTATTTTCATTTCATTTTTTCAAACTAGAAGACCTGCTGGCTAAATACAGGCATTAGGTTAGATTGGTGATGGTTGTTTTAGACCTCTCGTACCGTGCCACCAACAGTATGACAAAGAACTTGCAGAACGATGGGATCCTCCATTTTGTTACTTCCTGTTGAGGTCGAGCTCTCTCCGGTTGGTCGGTATGTTGGCGGATTAGCTAGCTGAGCTTTACCTGTATAACCCAACCCTCAATCTCATGGCCTTTTTTGTGTTAACTTTCTGCCTCTTGCTTCTATGCAGATACTGTGTCTATGAGCTGTATTATTCTGTAATTTATTTGTCTAATGGATGACATTTCTCGGTGGTTTTTGAAAATAATGTGCATTGAAGGTTTGTTTCGTTAAGAACACCGTACTTTGTTTTTTTGTGTATTATTACAATTTAAATAAGAAAAAACGTGTTACTAATATACATAGAAACCTCCTGTCTTGCTCTAAGCACTCCGCAGTATTGTCTATATATGTTCAAGGAAGATGTTTTTTAACTATTTATATTTTTTCTTTTTTTTATTTTTGCATTTACATTTTAGCTTGCCACATTTCAGGCAAATAAATTTTATCTTGGACACGACCATTTCAGTAAAAAACAAAAAAGAACGTAAATAATTTAAAGCACAAATAGACCTATTTGTCCAGTGATTTAAAATGATTTTAATAATTATTTTTATGGTTTCTGATAAACAAGCAGAAGGAAATTTCTACTCCTTCAGCTTTTTAGCCAAAATATTATTAGAAAGGCATTACTGATACACACCGGTGGAAAAAAAATTGTGTTTTAATGTATGGATAATTTGTACATATTGTTTACAAAGACCGTGTGTTTATTAGAACTACGTTATTTTTGGTAAAACTGTACATATTCTAAAATTTTCCTGTTGGTGTGAAAAAAAGCATACTTCTGTATTTGTACCTATTTTGTAAAGGAATAAAGAAGCTGTTTACTAAACTAAGTAATCAAACAATGCTATCATTTGTCCTTCGCTTTCCTTATTACTGCAATTTGAAATTTTTTTAATGCCAAAGCACTGGCAGACACTATTAGAAAGCTGTGAATACGCCACTGTTCAGGATATTTTTAAAATGAGGTGTTTTGTGCTTAATTTTACTTACTGATCCCCTCAATCTGATAGGTCTGGAACATATGAATATATATTTCCACAGACTTTTTAACACATATTGTACTTTATTACTGATGGCAATCATTATTAACCGCCGAACACATTTAAAAGCTTTGAATTTAGTGTTGTTTATCTTTCCTGTGCACATTAGTTGTGATTTTTAGTTAAAAGAAAAATGGAAAACAAGTTGTTTGCGGCATTTGCTCTGAAATGTAGGCCCATGAGAGTCAAATGATCCACCAACTGTTGACTGCATGGGTTAAGAACTGACTTGGATTGATTGAGTCAGCTTTCCACTGACCATAGCATAGGTTTTTGTTGTTTGGTCTGAATTACACGTTAATCAGTGTATATTGTCACGGGGAGTGGCAGGACCCCAAATGCAACACAATCAACAGGAGTGAAGATTCACGGGTTTTTAATGAGTTTCAAGCAGGGGTTAACAGAATGCAGAACAGAGTCGCTTGGTGCAGATCAGGATCAGGAATTTGTGGAGCTTGTGTGGAGCCCTTCCGGGAACTCGAGGGAACAAGCACCGATGGTGAGATTTGAGCCCGGGTCGCCCACACAGCAGGCAGGAGAGTTACCACTGGGCCACTGGGGTAGGCTGGCTATGGGTTGGGCCAACTGGACAGAATCCACTCAGGCAGGCAGTGGAGTGGCAAGACGGGTGGCTTGGACTGGGGCGCAGGAGACGGCAGACAGGAACCAGGAAGCACACAGGCAGAACTCGGAGTCAGAGGCAGAAGGCAATCAGGTTTACCGGGGCAGGAACAAGAGGACGTCGTCAGAGGCAGGCAGAGTGGATTCCAGGAAGTAAGGCCGAAGACAAAGGCTGGAGAGTAGTGCATGCTGCAACGACAATCTGGCCAAGAGTTAGTGAACCAGAGCTGCTTATATACTGGCTGGGTAACGAGACTCAGCTGAGAACAACTGCAGTGGAAGGGGTGCAGCCAGGAAGAGGGAGAGACGGCAGCAGCAGGGCAGACTGTGACATATATAGTCTCATTGCCTACTGTTGCTACCTATCCATGACTATCCAGACTGCCTTAGGACCCCTGCATACTCTAGATATACTGTTACAACAACCTGAACTTTCCACATACTACTTCTGCTTTGATGAAGACCATTAATGACCCTCAAATGGAGGCACTCTGAGAGAGCAAACCTCCGCAAAGGCAGCACAGCTGAGATCTTGCTGAGTGAACATGGCTCACAGGAAATTCGAGGATAGGCTCCGTCCCTAATGCGAGACCAATGAACTCAAAAAATTTGAGTGATATCACTGGGAGTGAAGTTTATTTATCACGTCACAGGATTTCAAGATGGCTGCCGTGGCGGCCATATTGTTTGACTGTTCGTGAGCGAAATCAGCAGGGTCCATCCCTGATGTAATAGCAGCCCACTCACAAAATTTCAGAGGGATCCGTTCATTGCTTTTTGAGTTATCTTGTTCACAGCCAGACAGACAAACGCCAGCAAAAACATAACCTCCTTGGCGGAGGTAATCAAACAGCGTAATAAATGGAAACCCAGCTCCAGATATTATATCACTTCTACGGTACCCTAACATGCAATACCACTCCGTACTTTTAATCTCACCTTTCCTTGTCGGTACGTAATGTCTTACCCAGGGGTGGGCAATTCCAGTCCTGGAGAGCCGGTGTGAATGCAGGTTTTTATTTCTATCAATTACCCTGATTAATTTAGCTGATTGGTTGTGCACACAAACATAGATTAGCACATAGATTAGACCAAAGTAGAATGTTACATTTAAGGAAGACAAGAATAGTCTTTGATGATCATTCATGATAATTTAAAGAAATGCAGTAGAAATGTCTGATTTCACAAGTGGTTTGGCTAATTAAGATTATTAACTTATTAAAGGCCAGACGTTGGTGTGAAAACCAGGGACAGATACGGCCCTCATTGCCCACCTCTGGTCTAACCCATGTCTATAATCGAGCAAGAAATTCGTTATTTTCGCTGCATTAAACCCCGTAGAATATTGTGCATGTAAACTGCAAACACCTTGACCTGGATTCCTTGTGCTAGTTTGCAGTTCAACTTTAGGTGTCATTCCTATTAGACGGCGACCTTATAATTGATCTCTAGTTATTTCGCCATTTACAACTTCCCTCTATTCCTATATTACGCACACAAATGTAACTCATCTATTCAAAGACGTCATAATCAGTCTCAGGTCTGAGATGGGCAAAGTGATGTGCCCTGTGGCTTTTCCTACAAATAAAGTTGTTACATACTGTGAGATTGATTAAAAAGCTTATTATAGTCTTCCATGCTGAGGAGCCTTTAATAAGGCAACAACAATGCAATCTGTTGACAAAACATTCATTCATTCAGAATATGTATAAGCACAAAGGCATTTCAAAAGCATATTTTCGGGCAACTTCACTGAGAAATTGGCAAAATACACAGACACTGTCAGTCCAAATATTAAGTTTGTTCGCCTAAAATAGACCATGCTTCTTAAATGTTCCTGATCTCCAATGATTGCTTCAAAGTATGATACTAAAGAGATCTGCAGTTTCATGCACTTACGGTCGCCACTTTTGGGACAATAAATGGTTATATGACGCCTAATTTCTCTGAGAAAATGTATTGCCATTCCTCTACCAAAAAAGAAATCAGATTTTATTCACACTTATGGGTGATATTTTCTCAGAAGGCTTCGGCATTTTAGCTTTTTCTGAATGTCTTGCGTCTTTATTGCTCTGCACTAGTAAGGACTGGCTATGGGTTAAGTCCAAACATGTAGCTTCTTTATTGAACACAACTCCAAATGTTTAACCTTTTGGAGGACTGAAGGTTGCCTAACTCATTAAACAATGAAACGAGAGAGTGGACATATTAAATAAACAGTACATCATTTTATTAACGAAAATATGCAAAGAAAATCAAGTAATGAACACTGCAAATAAACACATGCCCTTTAATACTATCGACTAACTATTAAAACATTTGTTTAAATAATATACATTTGCACATTTGTATACTTTTCGAAATGTCATTTTTTTAAAAATCCATATGTACACAGCATATTGCTTGCAAATTTTAATTCCTGATTAAAGAGCTTTTTCTTTACCAGGAAAATTAAAATAGGACGATGAGGTTCTCGTTATTTACGTTTTTGTTTTTTGCCAAAAAAAAAAAACACTCAAACCAAGAGTCCTATTACATATCCATCTACACATAATTATACAAGTGACGAGTCTTCAGACTGAATAGGACGTAGAGAACTGGTCTGTCTCTTGTTTATGGACTCGTGTCAAGCGATCAGATACTTATTTTGGGACAGGAATCGTGGCCGTAAACAGCAGAGACACCTCTTCCAAAGACAAGAATGACTTCATTCTTCACAGCAGCTCTACACAATCATCAGAACAGGACTTCAAAATAAAAGCCTCCGAAGTTGAGAATCGACAAAAGTATTTGTAATATCACACCATGTTATTGTCATGTCTTTATGACATTGGCAGCCTATATGTCTTCCATCAGAGCAGGTAGTGCTGTCTCGTGTAACTCAAGGAAAAAAGGCATTCATTAGCTGCCTGTCGTTCCCGGGCATTGTCACGATGGAGGCGTGGGACGGCTCCCGCTAAATTATCGACTCCGCGGCTTCAGCTAGCCATCGACATACAGCAACACTCGGGCTCCCGTGTGAGGAAAGCCTTCGCTAGCCATCTCCTGAGATTGTGTGGCTTAGGACAGGCGGACAGTTGCGACAGAAATGCAGACAAAGCTGCGGCCTGGCAGAGCTTTCAGCCTGTAGGACAGACAACGGCTACATCCTCCAGCACCAACCCCACGGCGTATGAGCTAGCACTTCGATGATTCCGGCCATTACAGCACAGAAACCAGCGAGCTACAGGAGCTATGCTATGCTAACCTTTCTTGCTAAGGACAATCACTGCATTCATTCAAAAGCAGGAAATGGTGCGCTGTCCATTTTCGTTCCCATTTACTATTTACTCAGGCAGCAAAGCATCAGAAATTTCTCAAAAAGGAAAATTGCGGTTACGTTTCGACAAATCCTGCCAATTCACGCCATGAATTCCCCTTTTTGATTGGATGATAAAAAAATAAAAACAACACATTAAAAACAAAAAAATTTAATTAAATATGCAAAAAGGAGTATCCCTTTATGTGCTAACAAACTGTCTCTTCATTTTGAATGGTCATTTTTTTTATCTGAATGATAAAGCAACCATAAAAAACCCAACTAAGTATTTGATCAATCAATTACACTTTGTATTATAGCTTCTGTGATCATGATTTGCTAGGCAAGTATAATCAGTTTAAAATGGAGTGAGCAACAGTTCTGTCATACTGATATTACACACACACAGGAGTTCTTTAGACTCGATTTTTTTGGACTCAGAGAGAAAAAATGATCCTTTACTAAAGGCCAGGCAGCTCTAATAAATTACAATCAATACAAGCAGGCTTCAGCTTGCCTAACAATCTTCAAGCGCACACGATAAGCCATGAAATGCATTTTTCCTGTCCTGGTGACTTCCTACTTTAAAGAGAGGAGAGTAAAGGAGAAGAGCCCAGAATGAGAAACCGCGCTCAGGTGGGCGAGGCTGCCTGTGTGACCCGACTGACTTCATTCATTCCTCTCCTCCCTCCCCCGCAGAAACCGCCTGGGGGGCTGGTAATGTCGGGGAATAATGGGCCCACTTCAGACATGGCCAACAGAAGGGGGGTGGGTGTAGGAAATAACTGCCCCGGGGCATGGTCTCCACAAGGGGCCTCACAGACTGCTCCCGCAGTCATGCCTCGTCCCAGACAAAGCAGGATACGCGAGGGCAACGGGCTGCCAAGTGCAAGAAAAGGAAGGAAACTGGAGCTCAGAACGTGCCCACTCTTCATAACCTTTCCACCATCGCTGAGTTCTCGCACTGCCTGTCCTGGTCCCACACTAGTGTGCTACAGCGGGCCGTCCCTTCCTCTAAAGGTGGCAGCATGTTTCAAACAAAGTTGAACTGTTTTTGGCTCGCCAAAACAAAAAGAAGTTCTCGGTGGACAAAATGGTTGGATGCATTTCCGCTTCGAGTGCAGAATATAAGACTCCGCCCCCACCCAAATGAAATCATAGTATCCGTAGCAACCATGCCTATCAATAAAACTATCAATACAGCTACTCAGGTCTGCCTTAAATTTCTGACCGCTCGCACACGAAGTTCGCACTGATGTCATCTATGGTGATTTCGGCTCGTCAGAAAATCTTGGGGGTGCAAAAAATGCCAAAAAGAACTTTGTCAAGGCAATGCATTTGCTTTCTGCATAATCGCGTCACTTCGTTGTTACAACCTCGCCAAAGTTTATTTTCGCAAGAAGAATGCTGCCACCTTAGGACACCGTTTGAACTGTACACTCATAAATGCCATATGTATTCACAATGTTTACCGCAGATCTTTGCAACCAACTGTTGAACTATATTGATCTAAAACAGCAGTCATGTATTTATCTTTTTTTTGTAATGTACCATTTGTATATCAAGCTCGTTTTGAGTTAGCGCATAAAACTAAATTTGATTTTTTTTTTTTTTTTTTTTACCCAGTATGTGAATTATGGCAAAACTATGAGAAGACAAATAAAAAAATCTTGTGGATTTGGGGGTGGAACATTCAGAAATATCAGAACAGTGCTCTTTCAAACATCCAGGTAGCCCCACAGCGTTATTAGAACAATGGACCTTCTCTGATTCGGAATGCATTAGCCTGCGCGCCGCGTTAGCCACGTAGCCTCCAGATGCAGCGGAGTTTGTTTCAGCCGCTGCCAAACAGCTCCTACTCACGCCTTCAAACCAATTCCAGAAATCCTTCATGTGAAAAAAAAAAAAAACTAAAACTCTGTAAGTCAAGTATGAGGAGATCAGAAGAGGAAAACATACAATATAAACAAGAAAAGGCAGTCAGTTTGGCACTAAACAGATGGAAAAACGCAGGATAATTTGAGTTGGAAAGGAGCCAGGTTGCTGCAGCGCTATTTTGTTTAATGTGCCGTGTTGTGTTTTTTTGTGTTGAGCAGTCTTATGTGGCATTTGGCAGGTTTTAGGTGTTTAGTTGATTAGTGCATTGGTGTTATGCAAAAGCACAGCTGAGCTGATTCGTCACATGGCCCTGGTCGCATCTTGCTCTGTGGTGTAATGCTGTCGCGATGCGCTGCACGCTGTTTCGTTCACAATCCTGGCAGTCGCTCGGGTTGCACTGACTTTTCACAGTTCAAAGAAAAGGGGTTGTGCCTCAACATGTAAGCAGTCTCCATAATCACAGATCATGAGAGTCATCCATGGGAAATATTCTCTGAAAACTATCCATGATCGCGGTCGTCAAAAACCATTCATGGAACCAGTTTAGAAAACTATTCTAAACCAGTCTTAAAAAAACTATCCATGACTGCAGACCATGATAACCATTCATGAGCAAAGTTTGCGAAAACCATTCAGAAGAAAAAAAGTCCACAAAAACTGTCCACATATATCCACTCACAGCACCCCAGCCTTACACAGAGATTGGACCGGACGACACATGACTTGTTAAACCAACGCAAAAAACCAACCATGCCTCCTTCATGGAGTTTGGCCAGTCCTGGCAGAAAGGACAAAGAATCTCGTGAAAAAAAAATGGAGAAAAAATGTTTGGCATTAGAAGGAGAAATAGTCCGTCTGTCTTTGATATTCCTTCATGGGTCCCCGTGCGTCGAAACTTCTTTGGGTCAACACGGGAAAGAGACGCATTTTCAGCCTTTTTTTTTTTACTTTACATTCTGGTCAGAACTGCATGTTCCGTAGACCTGGAGACGTGAGCTGAAGACTTGTGACCACTCTGTGGTTTCAGAGAGAAGGGGGTTGCGGGTTCATATCTAGGCCCTGGTTAGAGGGAAAAGGGGTTTTTGTACAGTAGAAGAGTCCTCCGCAGCACCTGTGCCCTTTCCCAGCATGCCTCAGTCCAGGGGCTCCTGTTTAATCCTGATGGAGGTGTTGAGGAGCTGAGTCCGTCGATCCTCGCGACAGAGCACGTACTCGCTGAACTGGGAGGAGTCGACCCCGCCCCCACAGGACGCCGCCATGCTGAAGCCCTTCAGGAACAGCCGCTCCAGGACCTGGGGGGATCGAGACCAGAGAGAGGGTCAGTTAACCCCGTCACCTACACTCACAGTGCCAGGGTTCTGCTTGGAAAACAGGCCCGTGCACGCTTTTTCAGAATTATACAGGAGGGCCAAAACAAATATTCCTAGGGTTTGCATTTTTAAGCTATTAACCCCTTTGCGCAGATTACAAATTATGCCAAGTTTTCCTGTTATGCATGAGCCTATTTAGGCTTTATAACTCAGTATTTGTGTCACAGAGACTGTGAAAAATTATTCCAGTGGCGCAAGACATTTGGAAATTCAATTACAAAATTATTTCGGAATTAAATATCGGAATTTACGGACACCGGCGTCTTTATCTGTGCAAAGGGGTTTTAAAGAGTTATGATTGGATGTTTCCTTAAAACCACTTTCTGATTCGCCCTTGTGTTACAAGAAGTGTCGCAATACCCGTACCCTCTTTTTTAAACATCGTAATCATCACTTTCGCCCCTTCCTTCACCTTTCTTCTGTCAGTTCCACCCGACAATTAGATTTTTCTGATCCAAAAACAAACTGTATCTTTGTAAATATAACTTTAAAAGACAACACAGCTGCTTTACCCCTCTCATAGTCTTGACTGAGAGAAAGCACTGATGGCAAGCAAAGAATAATAGCTATGTGATGACGTGCCGTGATATTACCTTATTATTTTAACTGAATCATTGCAGTGTCCTTTACAAATATAATGTTTGATATAATGTTATTGAATGATGAAGAAGTGACTGGTGCAGTGAGTTTTCCTCACAGTGATACTGAACTCCACAGGAAAGTTTTGGTTTAACTAGAGAATCAGTACTGCTTCACAAAGAAGGAATGTTTTTGTGCTTGACAAAGAGCTTGTGCTTGACAATGAGCTTAATTAACCCCTTGAAGAGTCAGGGGTTTTCAAGTTTTTTTCTTTAGAATTAGCCTCTGTTCCAGAACTCAACCGGTTTAACTCAAGTCAACGTTATAGACCTCAACCGCTTTGAGAGGTAATCATTAAATCGGCACTTGAATGCTCTTTTAAAAACATTCTGAACACATATATGTGATAGAACTCCAGAAAAATTAAATAACATTTTCGTCCCTCTATGATGGAACAAAAACAGTGAACTGAAACGATGGGTCTGTAGACGGCTCGTATTTCTGGATTTATTTTCTGCGGGAGTGTAAATTTGAGGATACATCCCCAGGTCACTGAGGTACAATCACACCATTCACATTCATCTCCAAACATTTCTTTTAAACAGCCGACCAGAGACAGCAATATATTTTCAGGCGCACTTATGCTGAATAAGTCTTTGTTTTCTAGTCGTGTCAGAAATACAGCTTGTCATCAGCTGTATAACTCATTCACATTAGCAGCTTCAATTCTGCTTACAAAGTAGTAAGGAAGCTCTCACAGGATCTTCGAACGATATAGAAATAAAATTGAAAGGAAAATAAAATATCATGAGATTCTTCTTCTATTTAACAGGTGTGGGCGCACACAAGCGCGCAAACGCACACACACACATGCACACCCACACACACACACCCACACACACACACACACACACACACACAAACCAGTAAACCTGACACAATTTATTGTTTCGGTCCACTTTAGACAGGGGCTAAAGCCCATAGCATCCCCAAAACTATGTTCTGTCAATGTGACAAAGACGAGTAGCGTCTGGACTGATCCCAGCGCTCAATCAAAGTGATGTATGGAGCGAACATGTTGGCTCCTGCATCGAAACCTTGGGCAAACACCTGTGTGAGCTTCACGCTTTTCAAAGGTTTATCTTTCATCTTAAAGAGAGCTTGTTTTTACATCACTCTCCGAACTTCTGCCACAGCAAAGACAGATAACTAAGACGTATGTCCCTGTATTTGTTTGTATAGTATCATTTCCTGTGAATTCAAAGTGCAACTGTCTTAAAGATGTCCTGACATACAATGAATGTTCAATTTGCTTGAGCTCTACAGAGGATTCAGTTAAAGGGTTAAGATCATTTTCATACTCATAAAACCATTCAGTGACCCCTTGTGCCCAGTGGGGTTTGGGCTATTGTCATCCTCAAAGAGGCCCATCACGGTAGGAATGCTTCACTATAGAATATAAAGATCATCACACAGAATAACTCTGCACTGATTTGCAGTGAGCCTTCTGCTTTTAAGGGGACGAGTGGACCTAAACCATGCCAGGAAAACTGAAGAAATAATCTGCATTCGCTCTGTTCGTCCACAAATTTGTTCAGGTTTTTACCATTAATTTGTCACCTGTCTGTATCTTCCTCCGCCAACCAAGTATACACAGCCAAACAGACAACGTCACACAGGCTAACGATGATTTAATTATGCTTCCACCTCAAAAGGGGTTCATGGCACTATGGATGAAATATCAGAGTTTAAAAACCCTTTATTGTGGCAGTGTCTCCAACCTCCATCACTCGCAGAAATAAAATCTAACAGGGAACATTTGGAGTGGAACATCTTTTTCACATTTCTGCTGGGAACATTATACACATAATGAAGAGGGATTTATTTTACTTCACCAAACAGTGCGTAAAAGCAGGCCGTAAGAAATGCTGTTTCATGTGGAACAGTCGGCAATACACCCCAACCCGCCTCCGCCGTAAACAGACTGGAGAAATGTTGTGTTAGTTGATGCGACCAATTAGCTATATTGCGAGCCATTTAAAAATCCATAAAGCGGAGTATAAACCAGTTTAGTATGTTTGAGAAGTTCTAAGTACATTTTTAAAAAATGCAATACATGCCCTCCCATCGCTCGAGGCTCCCGTTTTATATTGGGAGTCTGTTTTAAGAGCAGAGCCACGTCTTTAAAAAGAAGTGAAATATAAATTATGCATATCATTTTCTTTGCTATTTCTCAGTTACTTTTTTTCCCACAAAACAAGACCAATGCCCTGTTTATGTTTTCTCCTCCAGATGAATTGGAGAACACCAGCAGCCATACCTCTATTCCATCTGCTGCAGCCGCGTGGCTGAAGCTAAGCAGGTGTGAGCTTGGTCAGTACTTGGATGGGAGAGTTGCTGCTAGAAGAGGTGTTGGTGGCCAGTAGGTTGCGATCTTCCCTCTGGCGGAATAATCCCCAATGCCCCAGTGCAGTGATGGGGACACTGTACGGAAGGCCACGCCATCTTTCGGATGAGACGTTAAACCGAGGTCCTAACTCACAGTGGTCACTAAAGATCCTGTGACACTCTTCGATAAGAGAAGGTGGTTCCCTGGTGTCATGGCTAAATTCCCAACCTGGCTCTTTCAACCTGCCACCTAATCATCCCCTGATCTAATTGGCTGTGCAATTTGTCCTCTCCCTCCCCACCTCAACCCCCAGGGCTCCCTTTAAAAGGGATTTCAACCTCAATGGGACTTTCCTGATTAAATAAATAAAAATACCTGCGTCTGAAACTTCTAAAACTGAAAAGTAGAAATGCCCTGTAACTGGCCATTCAGTATGGAGCTCCAAGTGAGAACGTCAGTTAGAATAATTAGACAGCTCCTAAGTCTTTGCAATGAAACATTTAGCCAAAGCTTTTTATCCTAAGCGACTTACTGTTGATAAGACTATCCAGGGGCCGATCTCCCCAAGAAACATGCAGGGTTAAGGGCCATGCTCAAGGGCCCAACACCTGCACAAACCAAATTCTACTGGTGCTTGAAATACTCAACTTCTGCATCCAGTTTAAAAGCAATAGCCACTGGGCAAAAGGTTGCCCTATAGAGCTAACCATCTGATGGGCTTACAAAACCAGTGATGTCCATGGTAGGCTCCTCTGAAGTTCTACTGACCCACCACCTAAATTCTATCAGACACAACTGAAAATCTGTACTATTGTGGACACTAGTAGGAAAGTTATCATGTTGTGGCACATGAATTCCTCCACCTGAACATGGCTTATGTTGCTTTAATGAGCACCCAAATGTAAACTACAATCACTGGTCCTTACAAGCCTCCAATGGTCAAATCTATGAGGACAACTTCTTTTATGTATCCATTTGGTGAATAGTCATGATGTCACCTATAGTGCAGTATTCTCTGTTATCACCCTCAGGCCAAAATGGAATATAATCTTGTCAGGTTATGAAATGCCCAACTGCCTTGATGAAATTCGGCAGGATTAAAATACAATGCGAATCAAGAAACTCGCGTCGCACTAATCCTGACCTTTTTTTTTTTACCATAATCATCCATCCACAATATATAGTAACTGCTTCATCCTCCTGGGATCACAGGGGAGCTGGAGCCTATCACACCTGACAATGGGTGAAAGGCAGGAACACACCCTGGACAGCTCACCAACCCATCGCAGGACACACACACCATTCACATACACTATTCACTCACATCTATGACCAATTTAGAGTCTCTATTTCGCCTCAAATGCTTGTCTTTGAAGTGTGGTAGGAAACCATGGTACCCAAAGGAAACCCAGGGCTCGAAATAGCGGGTGCATTGGTGCGCGTGTGCACCCGGTTTTCGGCAGGTACACCCAAAATTTAAAGTCAAATGCACCGCGTGCTCCTAGTAAAAATCTGCCCCCGAAATAAATCTTCTTTCTACAAATGCGCTCATCCTTACCTGAAATGATAAATTTTATCGGTAAGGGACGAGAATTAATGACAAAATTGATGCGACTACAAGGCTATGGAACACGTTTGGTCTGAGGCCGCGTATGTGCTAACATTGGCTGATTGCGTAATGTATATTTCTCATCAAAGACTTTTTCTAATCCAGGATCAGGGAGTTTGTGGGACATTAGCCCTCCGCGGCACCAGGGGGCGCCGCCAGCACAGACCACGATCCGCACCAATGGGACTGCGGCCCTACGGGAGAAATAAATGACGTTTTACACTGATTGGTTGGACACATGAAATTATGCACGCGCGTACTCCGGTAGACACTTGGGAAATTGTAATTGAGATTCATGTTTGAAGATCCATTCTCGTTGGTTGATGTATGCACTTACTCATTGGATGTAATCTAAGTGGCTGCTGGGTGATTAATAAAATCTTACAGAAAAAAAAAATTCTTCTAGATTAAATATAATCTAGGAGGAGAGGGTCTTAATTATGGAGTTATGAAGAATGAAAAAATATAAAAACAGCAAAAAGCAGCACTGTTGCTGCTATTGAGGCCAGAGAGGTCCTATGATGGAGTGGTGGAAAATTACTGTAGTTTCTCAGCCAAGTCAAACAAAGTGAAATTAAATTCTAGATTGAATATTATCTGACTGTGATAAATAACAATAGTACACTCAGTTTTACCGATTTCTTCGTTTTTCTTTTTTTTCTTGTATTTTTTCCATTATTTTTCTTCAATACAGTATTATTTTAAAATACTACTCAAAATTTGATAGGGATCATAGGAATTTTTTTGTGAAATGACATGCAAATTTGGTAACTGCCACTGATGAACAATATATTGGATAAATGACATGCAGTCAGACACAAAACACATTTTCAAGTGCATTTAATGACATTAAATGAGCGTGCAGCCTCACACTTTTGGCTTTTCACTTAACACTTCATGGTTTCACCTCTGACATGTAAAGTGAAAACAGACAGTGTTCGTTAGATGTTTCATTACCACAGTTAATGTCAATAACGGGTATGGCCTCCCCTAGCTTGAATGACGGCTTGACAACGTCGGGTCATACTGTCAATCAGAACCCGGATGCTTGCAATTGGAATGTTGTTCCATTCTTCAACAAGGGCATTTCTGAGCTCTTCTAGAGTTGTGGGTTGTGCCCACGACCCGAAATGGCGACCTGCAGCATGTTCCACACATGCGCGATAGGGTTTAGGTCCGGCGAACGCTGGCCAGTCCATGCGGACAATTGTCTCCTGCTCTAGGAATTGATTCACCACCCTAGCACGATGGGGGACGGGCGTTATCATCCATCAAGATGAAATCAGGGCCAACAGCACCAGCGTATGGTCTTTACGTACACATTGAGGATCTCATCCCTGTACGCACCCCTGTCATCGTCCCTCTCCCCATGACATGCAGGTCCGTTCTGCCGTTCCTGCTTATTCCTCCCCAGACCATAATTGATCCGCCACCATAACGGTCGTGTTCGTTGATGTAGGCATCATTAAATCACTCACGTTGTCTTCGCCACACCCGTTGCCTCCTGTCAGTAAAGTCCAAGCAATATCGGGACTCATCAGTAAAGAGAACTGGAGCCCAATCGTTGTGTGTCCATGTGACATGATCGTGAGCCCAATCCAAATGGTCACGCCTATGACGCCACGGTCAGTGGGATTGAACACATGGCCTTCTTGAGTTGAGGCCGGCAGTATGAAGACGATTCCGTGATCGTCTGAGTGGATACCCTGACCCCGAGGCGTTATGAAGGTCATTTCGTAGGGTGGTGGCTGTCCAGAAAGGATGACGTCGTGCCTGAAGTGTGAGAAAGTGGTCTTGTCGTTGTGTAGTCGATCTCTGATGACCACCCCCATGACGGTGTGCTGCTGTACCAAACGTTTGATGCCGGTTCCACGCTCTGTTCACAACGCTTTGGCTGATGTTAAGTGCATTAGCAACGTGACGTTGTGAGAAGCCAGAGTCAAGCATTCCGATGCATCTTCCCAATTGCTCTGAAGTCAATCGACATCTAAGACGTTGAGGAGACATTGTTATTGCTAAATGTAATGCAAAAAATTTGGGAACTTCCAAATTTTCACCAACAAGCAACACACACGTCTGAGTTGAAATGGTGAAGTGTTAGTCAAAGCCAAAATGTGAGGCTGCACGCTCATTTAATGTCATGAAATGCACGTGCAAATGTGTTTTGTGTCTGACTGCATGTCATTTATCCAATATATTGTTCATCAGTGGCAGTTACCAAATTTGCATGTCATTTCACAAAAAAATTCCTATGATCCCTATCAAATTTTGAGTAGTATAAAATCTTATCCCACCAATAATCCTAACCTGTTGCACCACTGCAAATTTACAGTATCCTATGGCATATCAAAGAATATGAGTTTAAGAATATTTGTTTATTCATTTTGAACTGCTGCAAAGCGGCTTTTTTATTGAATTAAGCAAGTTTTAGACTGTGCACCTAAACACGCACGAGTGCACCCATTTTCATCATCTGGGCGCACATGGGTGCACCCAATCAAAAAATCCTAATTCGAGCCCTGAAACCCATAAAAACACAGAAAGAACAAGCAACACCACTTAAATGCCCCCAGCCAGATTCAAACCCTTGATCTGTGTGATGTGCAACAGCAGTCTTATCCACTACACCACCACATACACAACCCCACAATCAAACTCTTATAGATTTTTTTGCATCCATTTATACACAATATTTCGCAAAGTACAAAAGTAAAAAGATCATTGGCATTGACCAATATCACTCATTAGCACTAAAATATCGCAAACAGTGAGTATAATAGTAAACTAGACAGTTGGTCGCCTGCTGGTCGGCGTCTCTGTCTGGACCATCAAAAGCAATCACTCCCCTAATGGATACGCTTCGTGACCTTACTACACACAAGTCCAACACTAAATGTGAAATGAACCAGTTGAAATTTTTTGCCTGCAGAGCGCTCGCAAAAAAATCTGTACAGACGCGGCGTGACAATCGCTGATCCATAGTATCCCCGACTCGTCAACCGGGGATACAATGATACTGAAAAAATAAACTGGTCCAGTTTTCACGGTGTTATTTCCCCAGCATCAGTGCGGCCGGCCCTTTACCTGCACTGAGTTGAGCCTGCAATAGCCGTTGAGGGGGAAGCGGATGACGTGCGTTGGGTCCTGGTTCCAGCCGGCGTTGACCGAGTTGCACATGACGTCGCCCGTCTCGGGGAAGATCTCCTCGATGAGGACCTTCTCTCCGCTGAGGGCGATCCTCTCGCCCAGGTCGGGCGTGACGCGCACCACCAGGCAGTCGCAGGGCTGGGAGAGCCGGCTCTGATCCCTCTCCTGTTTCCAGCGCTCGAGCTCCTTAATCATGGGCGTGAGCTGGTAATATCGAGCCTCCTCGTACAGCAGGTGGAAGTCCTGCATGGGGGGGCACACGAGGAGATTATTAGAGAGAGAGATTAGGAGGTACAACCCACTATTAATGAAACATACCTGAGTGAGAAAAAAGAAAAACTAGACAGTCCGGTCATCCGCAACCGCATGGGTGTAGCCCCCAAAAGCCCGCCTCTACCCTTTTTTGCGCATTATTTGGCCAATACTGTTGCCATGGCAACCAAAATCGATAGGTGTCATGACTTAAGTATAACACATGTCCATACCAAATATGAAAGTAATTGGTCAAAAATTACAGCCTGTGCAGCGTCCAGAAGGAAGTGTCTACAGCGGAAACAACAACCATGAACCCATAGTAGCTGCCCGACTTCGTCCGGGGGCTACAATAAGTCCATATTACCAAGCATTTAAATCTTGTATTTGAACTGAAAACGCTCAAAATAAGCTAATATTTTCCACTTGAGAGAAGAAAATAAGAATTTAGGTCTTATAATAACAAGATTAAAAGACCTGATAAACAGACACTTTTTGCAGTGGATTAGTTTTTACCCCTGGAGAAGCGAAGCCTAGGAAGGAGTGTTGTGATGAGACTTGAGCGTCACTCACTAATCAATCAATCAATCAATCGATTTGCCATTAGCATCACCACGGGCGGTAAGATAAATATGATCTTGGCATGGATGACTGGTCCCTAATTCACAAACAGCTGCTCCAGGAGTTAACGATAGTGTCACTTTGATTTACTTTTGCATTTATTTGCAACAAAGTGAAAGAGGCCCACATCTTCTATGAAAGGGAAAAGACAAAACTGACCCAAGATCAGTGCTCTTGCGATGAGCAGTTTTAACAGTGGAACAAATGGCATCATTGGAAAACTGGTCTGAGATCTCTGTTCCTGCGTTTAAAGGCTTTGTAAATATGGGCAAAACTTCCTGCATTTGGCCCATCCTAACTACTCAGGAACAGTGGGCAACCACAGTGAAGGGCAAAGTCCAGTTAGGAGGTTTGAGTCCAGAGTCCAGAGCGATGATTGGAGTATTCTTATAATGATGCATGTTCTTCAAGGTAGAAGGAAACCAAAGTTCCAGGAGAAAACCCACGCATACACAGGGAAATAGCTCTGAGAGGACCTGGCAGGACGAGTCATATTACACCGCAGTTGCTTAGCCAATGCTTTTCCTCAAAGTTTAGATGACATTGAAGGAGCAATCAAAGGTGCTTCTATCCTCCTCCTTTGGGCAGCTTTGTGACTCAGTAGTTTGGCTGGGACTATTGCAGTAAGGTTCGTGGTCTGAGCCATAGTCAAGCCATCAATACAGGGTTAGCTCCATAGCTCAGGGGTTAGAATACTGGTATTATGAACCAGGTGTTGCAAGTTCAATTCTCGTTGGGGTTTGAATCAAATTTTACACGACGGTCCACAAAATGCGAGAGAAAACCCACTGAAATACAGGAAAATTGTGCAGGGAAGACCTGGATGGCGAGTATATATAACACTCCAGTTGTTCAGCCAATGCTTTTACCCAAAGGTAAGATTAGAATCAGCAGCCGTCAATCCTGTGGAGCAATATGGGGCCAAGAGCCTTGCTCAAGGGCCCATAGAAATGCACTGGTCTTATTGCAACGACAATGGGGCTTGCACCACTGCCCTTACAGCAATAGGCCCAGCTGAACAATTTACTAACCAGGCTGCCCAATGGAGGAGGATAGAATTATGTTGAAGAGCTGCTTTGTGTCAATGAATCAATCAATCGACCAATCATTAAATCTTCAGACAATCTTCATGCTGGAGTGAGTCTTACATGAAACTGTTTCACAGAAAACATTTCCCTTTAAAACTCAAACGAAATCCCCCTTGAGCTAATCTCGGCAAGACTAAAATGATTCCCTCAAGCCCTTAAAAGGCAATCAAGCTGAACTCCAGGGATACACACAGTAGATCAGCTCATTACGGGGGCGTCGACAAAAATAGGTCAGCACGTTTAACGGCGACTGCCTGGCTATGCCACTTGAGTCCTGCGATGGACAGTTCGGAACATCGATGGCTGGGCTAACGCTGCAAATAAATACGGTTGTGACTCCCAATCAGACTGATTAATGCAGTCACGTTCGAGTGCAGTTCCGTCGAGAGTGACATCTGTATTCTACAGTTCAGGAACTGACAGCCAAATCACAGCGCAGAAGAGGTTCTTTTGACAAGAACATACCAGAACTACACAGGATATACAGCTAGCGCCCAGACACATTAGCGCTAACAATACCACAAAAATAGATCCCTCACTCATACACCCATGATAATCAATATTAGACTTAGGAACCACACACAGGAAGAAGACACTATTTGATCAGATTGGGCTAGTTGTTATACACCACTCTGCAATTCTCAGTGCTGCATTTCATTCAGGATGCCTTAGTGCTAAATTAAGCATACAAAACCAGGCCCGCTCATCACAAACCCAATCTCCACACATACTCGCCCCCATAAAGGAGACTGCCAAGATGAGAGTGCCCAAGTCTATTACCCATTACACAGCCCTGTCCCCCTCCCAAAAAAAAAAAAAACCCCACAAAATAGGAACCAATTTCTCCCCTACATTTCTTTTATGGAACCGTGAGAACCAAGAACACAAGTTGGCTAACAGCAAAAAATGCTAATTCCTGCTGTTCCTGTGCTGCTGTACGCACAGGCAGTTATTAAACGAAGAGACAATGGAGTCCAGGAATGCGTGAGGCCGGGCCTGTCGGGGGGATCCTCAGCGGTCGTCACGCGTCGACAGAGAGCCGGGGGCGAAAATCTCCGCTTGGATTCATGTCTCCGCACAGATTGCCTGGCTGCACGCCTCCGGGGCCGGGTTGCCAAAGGTAATTTGCCCTGTCAGGCCTTGTCTCTAATTTCCCACAAGACCAGATGGCACCGATGCTGAGTGCTCGCCCAGGAAACAGAGGGGGCGTGAGGGGGGGACAACAACTGATTCGACTCAACCAGGCGAGCGAGTAGACAGATTTATTTGGAAAGCTGCATGTGGTGCAGGGAAATAAGTACATTTAGCCTAGCCATTGCTAATCGGCCACACGCGCCATATTTGCGTAGGCAAAGTCCCATCAACAAGGAATACATATCCACTTTCAATTTATTAACCCATCTGGTGAAACCAAGCGTTATTTCACATTTGGGGGGGGCAGCTGATTTGACTGAACCAAGTGAGCAATTAAAGATAGATTTATTTGGATAGCTACCTCTGGTGCAGGGAAATAAGTACATGTAGCCTAGCCTTTGCTAATCAGACACACACACACACACACACACACACGCAGGCACATGCGTGACATTTGCGTAGGCAGTGTCCCTTCAACAAGGAATGCAAATCTAATATCCATTTATTAACCCATCTGGTCAAACCAAGTGTTTATTTCACCTTTCACATCCTAGCATAAAGTCAGAGATTATCATTCCAGGGAACCATTTTGTATCTAAATCTATCTGAATGAAACATGGTCCGAAACTTTGCCCCTTAAATTAACGCTTAACATTTTTGGGGTCAATTTAGACAACATTCAGTGTTTGACATTTGTTTATTGAATGAAAATGATACCAAGAAATCCAGTCTTGGCTCCATGATGCTGCTGTAACCTGTTTTGGACTGTACTGGTGCCATCAACTATGATGGGCTTACCGAAAATATCAACCGAGGAGTGAACCAAGGAGTTTAATTTCAGGAAACACTGTCCTGACAGCATCTGAGTTGCTGGGCTGCACCTACTTTAAGAAGCTCATTCAGGCTAAGCCTTGTAAATAGTTTAAATAACAATGTGAAAGGTGAAGGATGAAACAAGATTTATTGATTGTATTGGTTAAATTGATTGTTAGTCGAACCTACCATGCGAAGTGAAGTGACCATGGGGAAATTTCGCAATACACTTTTTTCATTATAATTTGCATTCTTAGGCCAAAGTTATATCTGGAACTACTACAAAGTGAGCACCTGTAATCTAAAAGAATTATGTTCTTTATTTGATGGAATTATCACCAGGTGTGCTACCAGACTGTCGTCAAATGTCTGCAAGGACGAAAACCATAACTAAGGCTGCAAAAGATAAAAAGCAAAACCATTGGAGCCGATCAGAGTAGACGCTCGCCCCTCAGTTCACGCACTACAGCCAAAAAGCAACACATCCCTTACATCCCTTACATAGGCTATCTGTAGTCATCAACATGTTCCATAGGGCATATGGCTCAATAGCTCAGGGGTTAGCACACTGCTCTTGTAAACTAGGGGTTGCAAGTTCAAATCTCACTAGGGCCTTAATCACCTTTTGCATGACTCTTGACAAAATGCGGGAAAACAATGTCAGCAGCATTCTGGCCAATATGTACTAGGACAAGCTAATCTTCTCGCATTCTGGTTGGTGTGGGAGATGTATAACGCTGTAGCCCAGTACTAGCACACCTGCCTCTACTTATCAAAGTCTGGACTCTGATCGTTGATTCGTTGAACAGCACACACATGGATCTGCACTCATACAGAAGAACCATCTGCATCTCCAACTCCCAGTGAAAAAAGTTCCAGGCAAGGTCTCCCCAAATCTGGGGCTCGAATCCAAATCCAGCCCAGGTTTTCTCATCCTCAAGGTAATTAGTTGAACAGTAATTGCCGCTGATTGGCCGGACTGTAATCACACAACTCCAAGGTAAGGTTACGGGGGAAAACCAGCAGTTCTTGGCCCTCGAGGGAGGGGATTTGGGGAGCCCTGGCTACCATCCGCGATAGCGAAGCTGGCACTGTTTTCAGTCGGTCTGTGTGTCTGTGTGTCATCAGGCCAAACCACAGCAAAATTACTCCGAAACTACCAGAAAACAACCAGGAAAGCTGTTTTGAGCATTTTTGCAATTTTTATATTTCTGTCTGTCTGCACGTCTGTTTGTGAACAATTCTTGTGAACACAGCAGCATCACAGCCTTTCAAGATGCAGTAACAAAACATTACAGGTAAATAGTTGTGATAAAAAGGTAGGCTGAGTTTGAAGATGGGCATGTTCTGAACTATACTGTTAGAAATGCCTCCTTCGCAATCGCAGCTGGTGCGATTCCAGATCGTATAGATTCCTCTATACGTCTCTTAAGCTGTTCAGGGTCCAGTGGTAAGATACTTCAGATCACGCTAATTTATGGGACCAAAAACCATCAACCAGGAGCAGCCACAAAGCTCAGAGGTTGGAGCAATGTCTTATAAACCAGGAGTCAGGATTTCTAAACTCAGTGGGGCCACGGCACCATTTTGCAGAAGGAATTAGCGCATTGTCTGGTGAGAATTCAACATTCCTCATCAAATCTTTTAATAACAGGAAAGACTTTTGGACCACTGCTATAGAAAGCAATATCTGGATGAAACATTGTGCAGTATGTAGGTGTTACAAAGAAAATGCAGACTTTTTTCCAGTTGAATGCGTTTAGTGTGGAGGGTGTAAAGCGAACATGGTCTAGAACAGAGAACGCAGAGAATATAGGAAATTATTCAGCTGCAAACAATGAATTGAGCTTTTCCACAACATATCGGCCGAATTTTTCCATTCCACCTGCACTTTCCGAGTGATTTAGGAAAACAAACACCATCATCACCTCTGGCACAGGAGAAACGAAACTCGGAGATCCCGCAGGGATGATTATGGGCAGATAGGGAGAGGAGATATGAGTTCATTTCTGCCTGACAGTGTATTGAATTTCTTTCATGTTCACGCAGATTGAAAGGGAGGCGAATCGGTGGACCGTGAGGTCATGAACGCTCAGTGGTTTTGCACATTGCTCGCTGCATTTTATGTAAATTTTTTCTTGTGTACCTGTGTGTAGGGGAGCGTACAGAGGAGGGAGGGGTTGTTAACTCCATATGAAACCACACCACCTGATGAACACGCAACCTGAGGCGTAAAATGCTTTCATAAGTCAAGGAGACATAGCATATTATTACATTTACAAATTATCCGTACCTTTTCCTTGGTGAATAAAGGGTCATGTGATCTTCTTTAAAACCTGAAAACCCCTGTGCCATGCAGTGATCATAAGTGATATTGCCCTGTGGTTTAACCAACAAGAACCATGGAGAGAAAAAACTCCATCCAATCAGTGAGAGCGTAAGTAACTGGTTTACAACTGTTAAATTAGTTTCAAATGTTAAATCTGTTTATTCTGAACCCAACAAGTCTGTGATATTTATAACATGGTAACTGACCTGGCATCGCAAGGTGTCCAAATTTGACTTGGCGTTTAAATTTATTAAACTTCGAAATCCAATAAAATTGATTTTTATAAATGTAATAAAACAATTACTGACCATAATGGGGCATACCGTTTGCCTCGGTCAATATTGGTTTCTTTGGGTCCGGAAAATCTGATTTAGTCCTCCTGCATGGTCAATAATTGATAAATATGAACTAGACGGTCGGTCACCCTCGGGTCGACGTGTATCCCCAAACCCCCTAAAGCGAACACTCCCAAAATCGATAGGCTTTGTGACCTCACCACACAAGGCCAACGCCAAATTTGAAATAAATCCGCTGAAATGGGTGGCCTGTAGAGCGCTCCATGAACGCAGCAGACACGACGGGCGGAAGCCGCGGCGAACGCAGCACAACGCTCACTGATCCACAGTATCCCCGACTCATCGTCTGGGGATACGACAAGACGACCTTGTGATCAATAACTCCTGCCACCATTTTCAAACCCAATCAAGGTCATGACTAGTGTCATCCACACACAACATTTCATTCACCGAGGTGCACTGGTTTCTGAGAAAATGTGTCCTCAGTTACCCAGCCAGACGAAGGATGGACAAGGTCTACTTCATTGTCCCCCACTCCAAATACGTCGTGGCCGGGGATAATAAATAGGAACAGAGTAGCCAGGGAAGTAGGTGCAGTTTACCCCTTGACTACATTTCTCTGCACAGATTACCACGCACACTTTTGTGCAACTGATGCATGTATGTTTGCACGTGTTTACCTCTGTTCGTGCCGTACACTGACAGTGAACGTGTGTACATTTAAGTTTGCCAGCCTGTAAACACAGGCAGGCTGCGTTCAAACAGTCTTTTTTGCCGAGGAAAGTTCCTAATTCCTTGAAAATGACCTAGAAGTATTTACATGGCAGCCGTGGTGAGTGCTGTTCCAATTCTCTAAATGCTAAGGAATGGACTTCAGTGCTCCCTAACTTATCACCTTTAGCAGGGTCCACCAGAGCATCTTATACGAAAGGAAAGGAGAGATAACGCTGTCCCACAATTCCTTGTCTCAGCAATGTTTATAGCGACGCGCCATCTATCCATTCATTCACCAATACAAAGAGGATTGGCAAGGGATGCACCATGACCTTGCCTAGTGTTGCTGCACTCTGATTCTCCAAGCACCATAACTGTCTTTCCCTAAGTCCTTATGAATTCTTCCTCACACCTTTCCTCTCAAGACATTTTCCATCCAGGATAAGAAAAAGTGGTCAGGAATTAGACAGTAAGACGTAGCTTTTGACTTTTTTGAGCACAACCACAGCGGCCAGTCTATCCCCATCACCCATACTATTCGCCCTCCCCCCGCTGTCCATCATGACCTTTAACCAATCCTGTCCCATGCCCTCACATCAGCTAGCTAAAGCAGAGGAACGCCCACTCCAAGTGGCAATATCAAAATGAAGAAGGCAGCAGGTAAAAGGAGACTTCTGTCATCTGAGCTTCAGTGGGGGATATAAACACAGGCTCTAGGCATCTGAATAAAGCAGGCGGTAATTCTCAACACAGATTGTACTCTCCTTTTCACTGTTTTACAACATAATGCAAATGTTCTTTAGCTATTCCAAATACGGCATAATACTGTTATTATTTGTCTAAGATCCCGAGGGTCAGAACAAAACAACATTAAAATCACAATCAAAATAAAGCTACCCTTCTTAATACCTTTTCAGAGGGTTTGACCTCGAAAATCATGCTCAGGTTTTTTTGCATAATTATTGACTTAGTTCACGAGTAGCAAGAACAGGAGCTGCACAGAAAAAAACACACGAGGGGAAAAACGCTAAAATACCATTGCGCACAATTAAATGACTGTGGTAACTTGAGGGTAATTGTTCTCAGAAACTAATTCAAGAGTCAAAAATGCAGTGTATATGTTTTAGCAATTGCATCTGAGTTTGAGCTAATTACATTGTCTTCTGCAAATACTTGAATAAATAGCGGCAATTTGCATTGAGTGGCTTCACTGGAAGTCTTAATGCCTCTGTTAACAGGGAAATGAGGCAATTGTAAGCAAGACTTTTTTATCCCCCACTTACCCCTCATTTTCTGAGCAATATGAATGCTTCTAAACTAATGCCCATGTACTATTGCCGCGTTCCATTTACCTCGGAAGTCGGAGGTCGGAGCTGGGAATGACGTCACAGCCGAGTTATCAGCGTTCCAGTTACAAAGTCGGAAAAAAGCTGCCAACCGCCATAAACCGGGAAGAAGAGTAGTAAACAAGATGGTCACGTCTACGAAAGCTATTCTCGCGTTTGCCTTGTCCGAATATAAGCAACTTCTGGACAAATATGCGGTCCTTCTGCAACCTTCAAATACGGTGGATTTCCATATATATACGTCGAACAATGTATACGGCTGATTTAGTGCGACAAACACGAGTCAGAAGTAATAAACGGAATATTACAGGAGCTTCTAGCTACTGTTTACTCCTGGGGCAGCCATCTTTGAATGTTAACTCGGGGGTAGTGAAGATTCTCCGACTTTCCGAGTCGGAAATCTGACCTCGGGGGGCGTTCCAGTTGAAACTTCCGACTCGGAACTCGGAAATTCCGACTTCCGAGTACAAATGGAACGCAGCATAAAGCACACCAGGTGAGTGAAAAAGTAGTGAACGAATCTCACTTGGGTCCAGAAAACAATATATTTGCACATTACTTTTTTTTTAATATGAATTAGAAATGTTACTAATTTATGTTACAGGACTTCAAATCATAGATGTGACCACCAACATTGAACAATAGTGAGATACGCTAATCTGGAACGGACAACAAAATGCCATCATTACAGAGAGGGTTGGGAGAAAGCAGTAACCTGATAAATAAGTAATAATATTGTATTAAGTCAGTGAGTAAGCCATGTTTCCAGTACATTTATGGAAAAACAAACAGCACAGCATTTCCATTTACCTTGAAGTCATCTGGAAGGAGAAGTTTGCCGGCCCTTAGGAAGCTGAGAATGTACCGGAATATCTCCCCATCGCGATCAATGAAGTAGTGCTGCTTCAGGCTGTCCAAAACAATGGGCTCTGTGCCGTTAAATAGTCGGCTGATTCTGGGAAAGAAAGAACCAGAGGGTTTTGTTTAAAAGGCATGGTAAAATCAACTTAATATTTTTATTATATCAGTAAAAAAAAAAGAACTTTTAATCAATTTTTTTATCTTGGAATCATAGACACAATCATGCATTTCGATGAAAAGAGAACTCAGTGCGCATGCTTATATTCTCTGGAACAATACGCAAATTTAAACAGAAATGCTTTGGTGATTCACATGCCGTTTTCATGCGTTTTACACATTGATACATTCAAGGGCAAGAAAGAGGGCTTTTATGTGTGAGGGCAACAAAATTATGATTAGCGATTGCGTGCGCGTTCACAATTGTGCGCAAAAAAAGAAGTGTTAAATCTATCCCCAACCAAGCGACAAGACTTGTCAAATTCTTTTTCATTCTAGGGCCAAACTTGTGAAGTAATAAAAAAGAAACGTCCAATATTTGCGACAGCATATTACTCCAAGGAGATTGAACGATAAATGCAATAATATTTTATTGGGAGTGTCATTGTACTAAGAGTAAGTGCAAAAAGAGCACTAAAACCAAAAGTAAAAAATCAATTATCAACACAATGTAAAAGAAAATCATAACGAAGACTTTTTTCCTGAATAGCACAAGACAGTGAGAAGCAAATGACAATACTAAAACACACAAGCAGTTTGAATATGCGCATTGTGCTCAGCTGAAGGAGGTCATTCATTTTCCCGCCCCTGGTAATGCAGACACAAGAAGATCTCGTTGCATTATGGGCCGTCTGGTTATGAGAACCCGCACAATCTGGGCGTCCTCAGCTGAACCCTTAATATCGCCTTCGCAATTAAAGGGCCAGAAGTCAAGGCCTCGGACACGAGCACTTTCAGAAACCAAGACTGGATTGCGTCAAACTCTGCAACCCAAAACTACCCTCGGACACGTTTAGACGATGACCATTCCCTGAAATGTTCACTGGAGATGCATCTCCTTGTCTTTACAATTTATGTCTCCCCACGACATGATTTTTGTGTGCAGATTGGTGCCACAAAAAACAGACTTTCCTCAGCCATTTTAACATTACACTTATGGTCACACTTTCTTCAAACAATAACAGCGGAACTTGTAAGTGCAATTCACACCTCACAAAACACAGAAATGGAGCCATCCTGCATACCATTTTTTACCTTAGGACTGTTTTATCAAATCATCCTCAAGGTTTCCGGTGTTATACAAAACGAGTGCTATAAACCAGCTCCCATTAATACTTCTGCTAAATAATAATAATAATGATGATAATAATTCATGTTCTGTCAACATAAACAATGTTTTTTGCAGATAATGAGGGACAGATTGTTGGCATCTTTTAAAAACGTTTTTTAATGTTGTATTCAATGCGATATCACAAAGCTGAAATGTGCAATCTATCTATGTCCACAATGTACCTTTTCAACAATGTCTCCACAGCAGTCAGAACATTATGATTTTGTATAAAATGGCCGTATCCCTCTCATTTCAGCTGTTAAAATGAGACAATTTATCGCCAATATTGTCACATTGATGAAGTCCGCTCCTTAAATAGGCCCATATGCCTTTACGCTGCAGTCACAACCGTACAAGCTGGGTTCGCGCTAGCCGCGAGCACAATGTATGCGCCCTAGTCTGTTAAAAATAACGTCAACAGTATCAAAGCCAATACAGGACATTCAGTTACACAGCTGAATTGAATTTACATTGAAAATCTCTAATGCTGAGTTGAAAATCCTTGAGAATGAACAGAATTTAAGTTGGCGTCCCTCTCTTTGTGTGCACCGCTGATTCTTAAGGCTTCGTCAGTCGTGTAGAAGATCACCTCAGGTGAAATCGGGTCTCGCTCTCTCACTGTTTGCGAAAATAACTCACACATTACACCGGTGCATGGATGTTCTCGCCTCTCTACCCTTTCCCCTTCTCTCTCTCTCTCCCTCTCTCTATCTCTCATTCCCTCTCTCCTTTTCACTCCCTGTCTGTCTGGAAATCGATGCAAAATGCTTTATAAAAAACCAATACTCATCTCGCCGCAGTGCCCGGGGCGCTCCTCTCTCATATGGTCTTGCAATTCTTCCAGCTAGAATTTCACCATAGCGCTCCGGGCCGTCTCTGTTTTTCATCTTTCCTTTATTTTAAAAGCAATTAAAATGCTGCCTGTTTTTCTTTCCTTTCTTCAATTTTTCCATCCCCCACCTTTCGTCCTTTTTTCTCTCTCTCCCTTCCCTCCCTCCTTTCACAGTATACAGACAGGTGACAAATTAAAGGAAAAAATCTGAATAAACGTGTGGACGAACATAACATATGCAGACGTTTCTGTTCATTTACTCGCATGGTTTGGGTCCACTCGTCCCCATAAAGACTAAACGGTCACTGCAAATCAGTGCAGAGTTATTCTGCGTGATCACCTTTACAACCTATGCTGAAGCATTCCTACCATGATGGGAGTGGTCTCTTCCAGGATGAAAATGTCCCAAACCCCACAGGGCACAAGGGGGTCACTGACTGGTTTTATGAGGAAAAAAATTATCCTAAACATACATCACCGCCTTCACAGTGACCAGATCTCAGAACCAACTGCTGACCTCATATAGGAGATTTTTGAACAATGTGTTAGCACTCTCCATTACCATCATCAAAACACCAAATGAGAAAATATCTTTTTGGAAGAAAGATACTCCATTCCTCAAGTTAGGTTTTACACTAGTAGACTCTATGCTAAGGTGTTTTGAAGCTGATCTGGCAACCTGTCAGTGACGTGCCGTTGGAGGTCAGTTTGGGGAGGCAGAATCCTCACCGTTAAACAAACGACAACTCTATTCTTTGCTTGATTAGCAATCTGAGGATTGATTAACTAATTTACGAGACTAAATGGCAGAATGGCGTGCCAGTTCCATCCACGACATGAAAGCTCAGTGAGTCGAACTTAAAATGCTCAGGAGACAGCAAGTTTGTTATTTGCTTAGAGGAAGCTAATACAATGCTATTAACAAGTAGGCTATTAAAACCTTTCTTATGCGGCGTTCAATGTGTGGTCAATATGTTTACGATAATATTTCCCCCCTTAAACATGTACTTTTTAATGCCATTTTGAATAAAAAGGGAGTTTATTTTCAGTCTTCTTACATAATCCGATAAACAAAAGATCAAAACAATATACGGAAATACCGAGAGAGTTGAGATTTTTTCCTAAATAATTATTAAGATTTACTTCCTTGCAGTCTCGAAATCAAAGCATAAAGGTAAATTAATCTTTTTGTCACTATCACCTCTTAATCATTACAGGCTTAACTGACCAGAAAAAAGGTCAAATTGACTGATTGACAATCAGGCATAGTATGGAAACTGGTTGACAAATTCTAGCGATAAAATAAGGAGAAGTCACTGCCTACCCTGACCGCACGTCCCTGCAGCCTGTGGAGGCCCAAAACTGAACTAAGATTGTTTAAGGTGGTTTTTCTGTTCATTTGTAACTCATCTGCATACACAGGGACTGAATCTCACAGTTTCTGCACAAACAATTTCCCTGGCGGTGATATCCTGTATGAGACCAGAAATACTAGAGACTTCCTTGAGACCATGGCCAATTAGTCCTGTTTTGGGTGCAATGTAACCACAAGTGTGTGCACTCTTCACTGAAACCTCATTGGCAAACATAGAAAACTGACGTTGTTAAATTTAAAATATCAGAAATTGTAATTGAATTTAGAAATAATTGATTATAATGAACTGACAGGACAGACTTTCAGCTTGAGGGTATTTTCATACAATTCTGCTCCACGATTCGGAAATCGTCGCCATTTTTGTACGTGCCCCCCCCCCCCAACACAAATCCAATTAGCTTCAATGTTGAAACAGATTTGAATTGCAATACTCTCAAATGGATGCAGAATGGCAGTCCTATCAGGCTATACAGACCAATTAGATCAAAATTACAATGTCAGATATTTGGAATTTAAAAAAGTCACTTTTCTATGTATGTCAATGAGGTTTCAGTGAAGTGTCCACACTCTTTTGCCTTCATAGTGTGTGTGTGGACAAAGACGTGGGTCCACTGTGAATCTGCAGCTGACTGAGCCACTGTCTTCGGTAAGGGTTAGTGGGAGCTCCTGGTCTCCGAGATGGAGGCCAGAAAAACAGGTGGAGGTTTAATCTGAGCTCCCAGAGCATCACAAAACAAGCTTTGTTTGAAGGCAGTAAGTGTTAAACAGCCCTTCAGGGCACCATAAATGTAAGTCTCTGAATTGCTTTGTAGCGAGCAGCTGGCCTGGGACATAGCAGGTTGTTGGTTTGAGTCCCAATGCAACCTGAAAATGGAGGCGAACAGCAAACCAACTTAGGGCGCGTTTCCCAAAAGCACAGTTGCTAACTTACATAGTTGGAACCAGTGACTGTCAATTGACTAACTTAGTTAGCAACTACGCTTTTGGGAAACGCACCCGTTTGATCACATGCAAACACAGCTACTGGGCTCTGCAGCAAGGCCCTCGACCCCACATGACAAAAAGATCCAGCAGGAATTTGTACCTTCTTTGCCTAATTAACTGTAAGTTGCTAAATAACAATAGAATGCACTGTTGTAACTGAGAGCTTAAAACTGACATCAAAGCAGCTACGGAAGGTCAAGTCCTCTGATGGGCCCGCATTGATTTCCAGTGAATCAAAGTTTTTGCTGCCCTCCATGTGCATGCATGTAAGAGCATGCATGTGTGTGTCTGTCGCTTCCTTTGTGTGTGCACGTGCATATCAGTGCGTGCGTACGCTCTCTGTAGTGAGTGCAATAATTCAGTGGAGAGTGACATCTTTTCTGTTATTTTGATTCTGTAAATCGCAAATTGAACCCATTATGCATTCTATACATTTCATACACTGAATGCATTTTACATGCAGAAGAGGAAACTGAAGGCAAAAAGTCCCCAAACCTAGCAGGAACTGAAGATGGCCGCAGTACAGGCCTGGCAGAGCATCACCAGGGAAGATAACCAGCATCTAATGATGTCCACGCATCACAGACTTCAAGCAGTCATTGCATACAAAGGATAATGTGACCAAATGTTGAAAATTGTAGCCTGTACTTTATGCTACATCATGTAAAAGTGTCCATTATTTTTTATGCACTGAAAAATGGGGAGACTACGTATGAATGGTGCCATCACTAGAAAACAGTTCATCTGATACGGATTAAATTAAAGCTGACATTCTGCACTTCAACATCATTGTCATTGCATCCCTGTCATTGTCGATTGCTGGAGTACAGAACCAAAATAAAAGTCTGATGAATTTACAAATTACAACTGCAGAAGTATCAACAGAGGCTTAGCAAAAAATTTCATTCATGTACTTTTGTATTAATTCCGCCACGGGGCACAGCATACTACTACTAATGCATGCATGCGGTAAGAACACCATTTTTCCACAATATCCATAAATACCTCCATTGTCAACCTGCTTATTCATTGTGAGGCTCAGTTCCTGGACAATGGACATGTCGCCAAAGTCCATCCCTTCTGAAAATATCCTGTAGTTATTTCTTAGTAATACTATAGTATGATGGCATAACTATAGTATAACTATAGTTTGCATAGTATAACTAGAGTAATACTATAACCATAACATTATAACTATAGTATTAGCACAGACAACAGTACCATGATATTACAATAGTCCACACAACTGTATTGCTGCAGTTTGAAGAATTATTTACAATCAGATAACTACAGCTTGAAACTTAAGGGATTGCAGCGTACAGATACCATACACTTACGCACTCCATTCCGACCAACAACATAGAGCACAGGAGCTCAAACTTATCCACAAAGGGTCGGTGTGGGTGCAGGCTTTCATTCCTACCAGCAGATTACACACTTGATTCTACTAATCAAGGTCTTAAGCAAAGACTCGAAGGGTTGATTACTAAAATCAGGTGAGTAACTGCTTGGTCGGAGTGAAAGCCAGCACCCACACCAGCTCTCTCTTGATAAGGTTGTGTATCCCCAAGTCAGTGCCTGACATTTGCAAGAACTGTGAATCTTATGACTCAGGAAGGGGAAAAAAACGCAAACTCCTTGTCCACAATTCCCAACAAGAGCCATCATGAGATGGCATATCCCCCTGGCCCCACATCTTCAGATTAGCAAAAGGCACCACTTCAGGTCATGATTAATGTGCACACCAAGTTTTGTTAAGAAATATTGAACGGTTTTCAAGTTATGCTCCGGAAACAAAATGTTCACAGACAGACGGACGGATGGCGGGACAGACAACCACACCCATGACTACATCCCCCCGCATTATATGCCAGGGGGATAAAAAAATCTACAGGTACGTAATTTCCCTGGTAAGAGAATATTCTCTCAGCTTCTCAGAAGTCTTGGATAGCTGGAGCACAAGGCTAACATTGCTAAAGGACCAGCTACGCAGACCGATATGAATGTTTCATGACTCCTGTCCCCTAATGTGGCGCGTACAGAAGAGGATGAATGGCCGCACATTAGTTAGTAGACTAAGTTTCTCTTCTCTTACTACATAATTAAACAAGCAATCTATTAAAAGAAATCACAGAATTAAAATTCTCCGCAGCAACACCGGTGCTTAAATTGAAGCCTGACACCACGCTGTGACATCTCAGGTCTTTCAGCGTATTTTTATCAGTCAGCACTGATGCGTGGGTCAGGTGTAAAGGTATGAGAGTAAATTAGCATTACTTTCATTCTCTTTTGCTTTCTGCTATGCAAAATCAATTGAGACAAACGGTGCCTTGCTTGGCTCTGTATAACAATTCTGCCACAAACTGAGATCAACTGAATAGTTCAGTCAAACATAAAGAGTGACTTCTTTCTTCGCCATTTGCGTTCATTCCTCCTGACTTACTGTTTCTCAGTTGGTTCCTTTCACTTTCACTATTCTGTCCATTCACATAATATCTATTCCACTGTGGGGGCGGTGAAGGACGGTAGACGTAGCCTACCCAGCATTCGACTGGCAAAAGACAGGAACACAACAAAGGCTATTTGCTGGGATAAATTAACAACAATTTTGTTAAAATTATAATCCAGAATTCAGTCATACAGCATCATGGTAAAGCACTATTAACTCATATTGAAGTCCGTCAATAAGTGTCACTGTACCTTCCAAGACAGTGGGCTCCAACAAACTCCAACCAGAATTTTTAGCTCTAACAGATAAGTTCAGAGTCAGCTTTCTCTGAGCTGCTGGAGACTGTTTTACTGGTGGACTGACCTGGGAAAAAGTATTTTCCATAACATTGGTCCTTCAGCCCTTAGTGCGCTATATGCAGCAATTGTTGCTCAATGATGTAAGATATCAAAATCAAAGCTGTTGAAAACCTATTGTGAGGCGACTTGTTTAAAAGAGCTCCCCGGGAGCTCTTTTAAACAAGTTGCCAAATTATAGGTATTCAACAGCACAAGATAATCAAATTTTACTCGTAAAAACGGACGTCTCTCCCCCGGCCCCCTTCCCTGCCTAACCTACCGGATGGCGGACAGACAGACAGGCACATACCAAAAGCCACCTCTGCAGGACCTGAGTAGTAAGTATGCAAAGTTTCGTTAAGATCATGCAAAAGCTTTAGGAGAAAACGGACAAAAATTGATCACATCCGGACAGACAGACAGACGGATGTACAGACAGGCACATATCAAAAGGCACCACTTCAGTATCTGAGTAGTAAGCGTGCAAAGTTTCGTTGAGATCGTGCAAACAGTTTTGGAGTTACGCTCCGGAAACGAAGTGGGAACGCCGACGCCGCCGCCACGAACGGGAACCGAGCCTAAAACAATATGTCTCCCCTCTCCCTCTGGGGGGAGACAAAATTAGTGGAGTCATACAACTAATACTGTTTATGAAGTACAATAAATAAATCTTGCATAATACAGTGTCAGTATCCTGATTGCAATCACTTTGGTTGATGAAGAAATCTGGTACATGTTTTAACATTCGCATTTGCCTTCATGAACAGTTAAATAATTACACTGACACATCATGCATTGACATGATTATCAGAGTTCCATTTATCAGTTTGGATAATTCTGAGTCAGATATTTAACTGATGTTAATACTTGTAATAAATAGAATTAAACTGACAGGGCTTTGCTGTTTGCAATGTAAGATTGAACAATTGGGATCTGATAATGGTCATTTTTCTGTGCTGTAACGTAAACAACATTAAGACCTGAAACATGACAATGACGCTCTTTAAAAATGTATGACGTCATTTTACTCTTATTGCTCACTCATATATACATGGAGCAGGAATACATTCACGTACTCCGAGGAAACATATGCGTTACATCCACTAAGCAAAGCCTTTGTCTATAATTTAACGACAAAATATATGTTGATTTTTTAATTTATAGATAACTGAAGCTCTGGAAGGGTCTCACCACTCATTGGACTTCAAGGGGAGCCCATAATGAATGGGACGTTCGATACGCATAGCAACATTTTCACACACGCTCATAAATATCAAACAGCAAGTTTTCATTAGAGGGTGGTTGTGCTTGCCACTCATTGCTAAAATGAACCAACAACCACCTCAGAGGACACTATGTTAAAACAGAGGACGCAGTCACACAAAATAAAGGCTTTGGGTTCGAATACATCTTTGAGTCCTTTCTGCGTGGAGTTTGAGTCCTCAGGTTTGCATCGGTGCCCTCCCACAGTCCAAAGACACACACCTCTGGTTAAACTGAGACACAAGCAAGTCTGAGACTGCTAAAGTCCCCTGCAAAAGATCGATCACACACACACGCACGTACGGACGAACGCGGCCAAAATCAACAGTCCCTCCACCTTCGCTTCAGGGCAGGGGACGGGGAAAAGACATGATTGAACGAGCGAGTGAGTAATCCTTACAATGGATTGACAGACCATCCAGGATGTGCACGTGCCTCTTGACCTACTGGATTCTGGGATAGCACGCCCTCACGCCCGCGAGTACACAGCACACTTACCTTGAGTCGGGGTACTTGGTGAGGGTTGCCAAACTGCTGGTGTACATGTGGCCACCGACATCGATGTGAACCGGAGCGTTCGCCTTCGTCAGTTGAGCCGGAAGAGGGATCCCTTGCGCGACCAGAGGAGACACTGGTGACCGGGTCAGAGAAAGCCGCGACATGTTTTTCCCCTCCTGCGGGCGAACAAAAAAAACAATAACCACGAGATACGGGGGTGGACAAAATATGGGAGACCAAAAAAACGGCTTTAAGTTTTAAGTCCCTGAACCATAATTACAAACCATCTATGTAGATGATTCATATGAATTTCAGAGCTAATTAGCAAAACTTTTCTCTTTTAAAGAGGTATATTGGCAGAACTGTGCCAGGTATTACTCCAAAGCAGGATTAAGTTTAGGAGTTCCAAAGGGCCAAAATTGTTGCTCGTCGCAAAACGGCTAAATAAATCAGGTATGGCGTGCAGGATCAAAAATTATGACAGCATATTCAAAACACCAAAAAATAACGACAACAAAAAAGGAACTGTGGATGCAAATTAAAGCTCTCCAACAGGGGTAGATGTACTCTTGGCAAGACAGTTGCTAATAACCCAGAAATTACCATTGAGTCATTGAGTATCTGAAGTAATATATTCTCAATAGTAAAAAGAAACTCGCAAGCCTACAGTAGTTTGGCTGAACGGCCTGTTCTCGCCACTCATGTTATGTTATATTAAATTGCGGCGCTAAAATTCACTAATGAATGGAATCAATCCATATCTGAACCAGTGTCCATGAAAAATTGTGACCTACAGAAGGCTGGTGTTTCCCTAGAGTCGCCACCTAAAACGATCTCTGGTCATCTAAAACTCTTCAGAACGTATTCTCACTTTTATTTGATCAGTTCCTCTCCTAGCCTGCGGTAAATTTCGCCTGCAAATAAGTGACTCAAAATTGAGTACCTCTGCCACAATATTATAAATATGACTTGGAAGATTGGTCTTGTCTGCAGTTCATGAGTTTCAAACGAGAACGAAACTGCACACGAGTGACGCGTATTGCACCTGCTTCCAACTAAACGTCCCTACTAAACGGTTATGAGAGAGTGAATTGAGTGAGTGACCACAATTTGCGACACATTCAGCCCACGATGGCAGTTTGCGGCACCATGAGGGGGGAAAAATACACGATAAGAAAATTGAAAAGGTTAGGTGCATCACTTAATACAGAAACACACAGAAATACTATGTAAAATATGGCTTGTGTGTCAGCAGTGAAATATATCTCAGTCGTTACTACGCAGTTTCTATTCTGCTTCCATTTACTCTTCACAATCTGGACCATTTAGGTGGCCTATAGTAACATCCAACAATGGTTTTTGGGCACAAAAAAATCTGCATGAGGATGCCTCACCATTCTGTAAATTTAGCAATTTCAGGTGGCATAATATTAAACTTTTAAAACACTCCACCAAGTCAAGTGTAGTGTCCATTAAAAGAGTCTGTGGTATGAAAAACTTTCACTTATTAACCAAGCATTCTCAACGAAGTGAGGGAGAAATACGATGGATGTAAGAAAAATTCCAAGCAGTTTAGTCTTGATAACAACTTAATTGTTCCCCTGAATGAGGAACATTACACCAGTCCTCAACCAAACTGATGCTGCAGCCATCCATGCTCTGGGTCAAAGATTAAAGCAATGTAAATGCAGGTAGATGATAATGTATTGCTGAGAGTTTCACAACTTATACGGTACAAGCTAAACATGTATTTTATCTTACTGCATGCGGATGTCATCCAATTACATACAGCCCTCAAATTTCTACCACATGAGTATTGTATTTTGATAACAACAACGCCATTATGAGCATTTGTATCTGAAACCTCCAGTGTAAACTGTTGATTATTTTTCATGAAATCTACACCAGAAAAATCTCAACAATTTTGCACAAATATCCGTAGTTCAAAATTAATTCTTAACACAACGGAAATCTGGCGTAACTCCAAATCACAAAACCGTGATGAAAAGAGGCTGGTTATGATACTAACTTCTATATCATTTTGTCGCTGTAATTTGCCTATGTTGCAGCGACCAAAAAAACTCATTTTAGAGCCAATAGGAACGATTTAATCCAGTAGGCCTACTCAATTTATGTAGTTGCTGATTTGCAGATCTATTATTTTACCCATAAAAGGTTGGCCCATAGACAGAAGGCGGTTTTCAAAGCTCTATTCAGTCCCTTTGCTCGAGGCAATGCGCCTGAGGCTGAGAACGCTGAAAGGCCACAGAAATTTCCAGGGTGATGCCTGCCTCGCTGCGCACAAAACCTACAGGAATACTGTTCATCTAATACATACTGTGGGTGATGTGTTTCAGATCCCGGTGAAAGAAATACTTCAAAAGACTTAAGAACTTTTGGGCGTATGAAGCAATCCCACCTCTTCTTCATATATAGCCAACGGCCATGGTAACCAATACAGATATCAATGTTGTGTTGAGGTATGCATACTCTCTCTCTCTCTCTCACACACACACACACACACACACACACTAGCGCCCACAAGAACAAGAAGCAGACTGTGGATGCTAAGGGAGAGTGAAGGGTTACATGAAAATGAAGATAAACTGCCCGGGGGCTCGGTTAAGGGAATAAAGGGTCTCGTGAAACGGAAACGGGTCTACATGTGAGATGACGTAACTTAAACGATACAATTCCAACATTAATCAAACGAATGGAGGTATTCTCAAAGGCAAAGAATCCTGATTTCACTACCATAGCTTATGACTGTTTATACGCCCATTCACTTGTCATCTAAGTCCGTACAAAGGATAAACTCTACAAAGAGAAAGGTCATTCAATCTTCCCCTGTGAAACATCCCAGAAATCTGCTCATTCATTTTCTATCAGTGGCCTATTTCTTGTTTCACGAACACTTCTTAGTCTTGAAGTATTGGAGAGACACGACAACTTCTAATGAATAGTAATGAGCAGTAATATGACATAATTAATGATCAAATCCTGGGATAAACGTGGACTTAAAACAATGTTTTTTGGATTCCCATGAACTTTTATCTCATGGTCTTGCATTCGTAAACTCCAGACGGTGTCTGCCAGACATAACCTCAAGTCACATTTGAGTCGTAAAGATCCACAAAACCATATTAAGCCACTACAGGTAACCATTTGATCACTTGTTATAATAGCCCACATGTATGAAGTATTAATACCTCCCGTGAAATTACGTATTTAATGATATTAAGACACATGACCAACATTTAACTCATGATAATACAGTGCAAGTAGCACATCAGTGGTAAATCGCATTTTCACTTATTGCCCTCAGAAAACTCATATTGATGCCAAGTGGGTAAAATCTACCAATATGGCGCCTTTCGCAGATAAATGAACACCAGACGGTAATAAAAGATAATATGACAACTGGCATATCAATTGATAGGTCTAATACGCAGTTCGGTTTCAAATTCACTTCAATGGACAGTGTTTATCATAGTGATTCCAAAACTGCACCCAGATATGCAAATATCTCACAAGGCTAAATATCATTGCCTGAACGAAGAGCGATTACTTGAGTAATGAAAATTAATAAATACGCAAAGACATCAGCCATAGCAATAGCTAATCCGAGCGAGAACAAAATTATTAGTGTACAACGCGATTCTAATGAGTCCTACCGTTTCAAACATCTTAGGAAGTCCGAGGAAATCCAAAGGCGGCTTCCCAGATGAAAACAGTGCAATCTTTTCGTAATGCTGCAAGTTTCATAAAAGTAGGCTAAAGCTGCTTTCACACCGGACGCGAAACCAATTTTCGCACGACAGTTTACATTCAAAGTCAACGCAAAGACGCGAATACACGCGTGTATTCGCGTCTTTGCGTTGACTTTGAATGTAATCTGTCGTGCGAAAAAATCGTTTCGCGTCCGGTGTGAAAGCGGCTTAAGAATCGTTACCACAGCATTCCACGAGTCTTCTTATTTCGAAGCAGAGAAGAGACTAAACATCTCAAAAGCTGTCATTTAGAACGAGACGCATGAACGTTAACTGCAGAGCATTGACTTAAAAGGGTTGCTGTGGCTTTAAAGAACTATAGCTTGTGTTGTCTTGACTGATCCAGACCAGACACTTTCCACAAAAGCGACACAGGAAGCGAGCGGCGTCCTTACCTTGAACGTAGAAGCAATCTCTTTCTCAACGCTTATTTCTGCGGACTTTGATATCAAATGGTTGACTCCCGGTACGGATTTTTTTTCCCGCTGTCCTTTTTGCTAAAATGAAACTGCTGGCTCTCTTATGAGAAGAAGAAAGGCAATAATCCGTCTCGAAATAACAGAGCAGAGCTAAAAAAGAATTCTTGCTCCGGGCTCCTCAACCGCCTCTGGGGCAAGGATTAGGCTACAATTAGCTCAACCCTGCTCGCACCCCATAGCTCAGTTCAAGACAAAAAAAAAAAAAAAAGCCGGAGAACATTTCATCGTTTTGACGAATTTATTACCTTGATTAAACGGAATCATTCGTTCGGATTTTTTCCGAAGTTAAAATATTTTACCCAATTTAACGGTTTTAAGTTCTGATTTGGAGATGTAAAGCGGTCTGACGTCCAGTACCATGCCAGTAGTTTCTCTGAAGATTTAGACTCCAGAGAGAAAACAGATTTTAATCATTGTAATTTCGTCTGATGTAATATTTCCCCGGGCATTTTTGGTGAGGCGTACATATCGCAAAATAAGTCACCCCGGGTACGCTTCTCGCATCTTTTGTAGGCTATAACTACTCAGTGATTATTGTGGCGCACTGTAACTTGTTGATGAAGTGTCCATAAGACATTATGATGCTGAATATGCATATATCTCCATAAACAGTTTTCATGCGGCAGTTTTCCTCTCCTCTCTCCCCCTTCCTAATGTCTCGCATTGTAGCCCCTAAATTCCTGTAGGCCATTAAAACCAAATGACGTCTATCGACATGCATTCTGCCGTCGCGAAATGCGCCCTCACAACTTGCCCACGGCTAAACTTGCCATTTCAATTATAGCGTGCGGCTAGATGGAGATGTCTGCCGTGAAGATTTCCCAAGCAGACAGGGACGAGGCTGTGAAATAAGCAAACGAACGTATTTCACTCTAAAAATACCTTTTTAAATAAAATAAGAACTTAGGTAAATGAGACAGATTTTGATTTGAATAAAAGTAGGCCAGCCAATGTGTTTTTCCTTTAATGATCTGCTTTGTTAGCTCATAAATTTAATGTAATAAAGGCAACGGACCTTGGCCAGTAATAATAACTCGTATGCCGTTTGATTCACAATAGGTCACACGAGTTCACATAGCCTAGGCTGGCTAGTTTTATCATATTTTGTTATTTGCGCGCAATGAATGTAAATAATAGATGCTGCATTGAGACGTATAATTACAGTTTTCCATTCATGGTAATATTAGTGTTTGTCTTGATGTTTGGCGCCCACCCGTGTGCAGAAAGATGAATCGTCACGAGAGAAACCCTTGGTCGTGAATTCGACTGTATTATTATAGGCTGTGCTAGTTCAAAGATTAAAATGCCACTATAATTTTTGTGAAGAATCTTGCTGTGTAAGGGATAACAGATGGCGAAAACGGAGAGGGTAAAACACGAGATAGCTTCCCCATTCAAAATTGTTTAAACTCTTAACTGATCCAAGTTCCGGATCTCCTCGTTTCTTTGTTGTCTTTACTGAGAGAGGAATTTCAGCCCTCTGGGTAAAAGTTGTTGTCTTCTGGCGTATAAACTGAAAGGAAGACTTGATTTCCTCCCTATTACTGTAACAACCCCGAAGTTAGCTCAATTACATGAGGTATGCAAAAGATGGTGAAAATTTAAAGATTTAAATAGCTTACAAAGTTGCCTGGGGCCCCATCAGTTAATTTCCTTAATTTATGGATTTTAGCTGCGCGCGGGAAGCGAGAGACTGAGAAGTAGGTCAGCCCGTAGATTTGCAAACATAGACCAAATATCTGGTACTCTTGACCTTTTTATCATGCTTTTTACACATCACCGATAAAGCACGCACGCACACACACACACACACACACACACACACTTGGCTCAAGCTAGGTCAACTAGGCCGTTGATGTAGCTTGTTCAAACACCAGCTGGGTATTTTCAATTTAAGTTCCGAAATACGACAAATGAACAGCGACTGTAAGTTGTGTACATGTTGCTGTGAAATTAAACCAGGAAAAATGAAGGGATCTCGGTTAGAAACCAAGCACCATTTGCAAGGACTCATTGCGTTCTTATGTAAATGAGATGTGTGCATTAATGCAGGACCGTGTAAGAATTAAAACCTTGCCCCTAGGTCCAAAAAGCAGCTATCATTAATAGTGATGCTAAAAGCATCACAGTGAAGACCTGTGTGCGGCGTTGTTTAACTGCAGAAAAAAGGGGCCTTTTTTGTAAAGCCAACTTTTACGTCTATATTGCGATATCATAACTGCTGAAAACTGAATTTTCCAATCAAAGACTATTTCATTGCTCTCATATCTCTGTGTTCTTATATTCAGAAACGAGTAAATGTGAGGGGTTATTCGCACAAGCTTGTCTGAGTTTTTTCTGCAGGTGAAATTTGTTCATGGTCATGTAATTCCAGTACGGTGGTTTGTTGAAAATTACAGCATCCATCCAATTTGTAGTCCTCGATTAGATGACATTTTCATATTTCTTATGTTGGAAGCAAAAAGGCCATTCCATTACTTCAAATGTTAAATGTGCGTTTAATTAAGGGAGCTATTGGGACAAAAATGGTGGCAGGAGGTATTTATTCAGAGGTCGTGTGAGTGAGTGTGTGTGTGTGTGTGTGTGTGTGTGTGCGTGCGTCTGTGTGTGTGTTGGTGTGGTGTTTTATGTGTTTGTGTGTGTGTGGGCGCATGCGTTTTATGTGTTTGTGTGTGTGTGTGTGTGTGTGTGTTTGAGTGTGTGTGTATGTGGTGCTCAACAAAGGGTCATGCAGCTTCCATAAAGTAATGTAAGCAAGTTGAGCAGTTATCTCAGCTCACAGAATGACACATGCATGTGTAATGTATCTGTCATCTATGTCCCCAGCCCCTTACGCACAGGGATTCTCTTTCTCCTCATGCACTTCCCCACCTCTCTACAGGCTAAATGTTATGAAGCACAGTAGAATCATATTTCCTGTTCATTATTCCTAGTTCATTCACAAAAGAGGAATAGCTTACTGCATGTTATCTGAACCATCCCGTTTATGAGTTCCTGTTGCCTGTAGTACGTTTGAGGGCGATGTTTTGATGACGACCGACCAAGTCCGCACGAAAGTGAATTTTTTCCCGCCTGTTTCACGAATGTCATTTGCAATACTGCCCCCTGCTGGACATATGGGAGTTTTAAAAAGAAAAGTTGTGTACTGAACACCTTTTGAGATCTGCCACAGTTTGCCAAGGAGGCCAATTTTTATTTATGACGATCTGTAGACATTGGTTACACTTTTTTTTTCGTAGTGGTAGAAAACTGGAGCACGAGGAGAAAACGCATGTGAACAGGAGGAAAACATGCAAACTCCATGCAAGGAGGATCCAGGCCAGGGCTATAACCCAGGCCACTGTACTGCCCTACATGACATTAGTGTTAATCTAAAGCAACACAAATGAGCATTAATTCCCTTCCAATATACACAGCGACCAAAGAAGTTACAATAAAGTAGCATAACGATTGCCCATCCATTATCTAGCCTGCTGGTTTCTGCGCAGGTCATGGAGGACTGGAGTCTATCCCAGCATGCAATGGGCGAGGAGCCAGAACGCACTGCACAGTTGCCTGTTCAGCCTCAAGAATCACACACCATTCACCTAAAGGTCAATTAAAAAATAATTTCTTGTGATATATTTGCAAGTATGGGCCTTAAAAAAATGTCACGCTATCAAAAAGGCTGAAACGCATCATGCTTTGCAAATAATTGCTTAAGTGTTCATTCCTCCAGTAATAATCTGAAAGTTTTCATCATTTTTTCAGTACTCATTTCCTTCAGTCTTTAGGGATAAAAGTACTTTGCATGCTTACAGTCTGATAGAATTTCCTCACTATTTTAAATTTGCAAATGAACCGCATATTCTGGATCTAAAATCACAACATTTCTTTTGGACTGGAGTCTGGAGCGCGTAATGGCCGGATCAGTAAATATCTTTTGTTTGGCTTCAACAATTGCAAGTCAACTTCAATGTTGGAATACTGGAATATTCTGTTGCTGTTAAGTTGGTGTTTCAGAGCAATATTTTGTTTCGTCAGACCTTAAAATGTGGATTCTGTTGCCCATAAGGTGGTCCGACTGGTGGAAATGCATGCCACTCGATTTTGGGCTGTGGATTGGAAAGAGTTCTTCATCATTTATTCATAATTTTAAGATACATTATCTAAGTGATACATGCATACTCAGCACCAGGAGCTAGAGTGTTTTTTTTTTTTTTGTTTTAATGAACTGCTATTTCATTCAGTGGTACTTGAATTCTGTTTTTGGTAGAAATTATGGTCATGTGAAATTTACTGGTCTTTTTTGGGACATTTCCTGCCTTAAACTGTTTAGTGATGAAGCTTCCAGAAGCTGCTGTTTTAATGTGGTTCAGTATTTCATCTGAACATTACATTTTGATGCAGGAGGATGCCTGATTGCGACATTCCCTTTTAGAATACAAGCCATATTAAATCAGATATGCCGGTTACTCTGCAGTTTTAGAAATATTAAGGCTCTAGCAGTTAATTCTTCATACAGTGGATATCCAACATACAGATCTTCCTTTAAATAAATTGGCTCCTCCCACTTATTGTTTGACATATGAATACACTCTTAAGCCACTTCACTGTGTATTCAATTCTGAATGTGATGCATGTTTGGAACAAGCCCACTGTCTCTGTAATTGCATGGTAACATGTTTGCAGATCAACTCGTGACTGGCTCAGGAAATGTCTTTTGTTTAACCTCAGCCGTAACCATCTAAACTTCGGCGCTGGAATACTGTTATGTTCTGATTGCCATTAAGCTTGCTTCGTAGAGCAATATTTGTTTTTTCTGGCCTTGAAAAGCGGATACAATTGTCCATAAGGTAGTCCATCACGGAGAAATGTATGCCACTTAATTTTGAGCTGTAGATTAAAAATTGGTCTTCATCGTATTGGTTCATAGTTTTAAGATGCATTATCAAAGTGATACACGTAAATCCAACTCTAGAAGCTAGAGTTAAATTAATGAACTACTTTTTTCATGCTGTGGTTCTTAAATTCTCTTTCTGTTAGACGTTGCAGTCATATGAAATTCACAGAACGTTTTCCTAGCTTTAACTGTTTAGTGATGAAGCTTCTAGATGCTTCTGTTATAATGTGGTTCAGTACTTGGTCCAAGAGATTGCATTTTTATGCAGAGGAGTGTTTGATTGTGGCCATTCCCTTTTTGAATGCAGGCCATATGAAATCATATATGCCAGTTACTCTGCAATTTTAGAAAAATTAAGGTTCTACCAGTTCATTTTTCATCTGGTGGAAATCCAACTTGCAGTACTTCTGTTAAGTTGGCTCCCACATTTTTTCTTAGACACATGTATACATTCATAGGCCACGCTACTAAAGTCTGAGTGCGTGATACATATTCGGAACAGTCCCACTATTGCTGTGACTTCCTTGTGACTACTGTGCAGATCAACTGTAGTGACTGGCTCAGGAAATGTCTTTTGTTTGACTTCATTTATATTTTTGTAAACTTCAGTGGTTGAATACTGTTATGTTCTTTTGTCATTAAGCTTGTTTTTCAGAGCAATATTTGTTTCCTCAGTCCTTGAAATGTGGACCCCGATGTCCATAAGATAAAGTCCATAAGGTACATTGTGTAGAATAGCACACCACTTGATTTTGGGTGGTAGATTGCAAAGAGCTCTCCCTCACACTGGTTCATAGTTTTGAGATGCATTGCCTGAACAATAAGTGCCTACCCAACACTGGGTGCTTGAGCTTATTTATTGAACTGCTTTTATATGGAATGGATTTTGTATTCTGTTTCTGGTAGAAATTGCTGCCAAGTGAAATTTACAGGACGGTTTTGGGTAATTTCCTGGCTTGAACTGTTTAGTGATGAATCTTCCAGAAGCTGCTGTTCTAATGTGATTCAGTACTTCATCTGAGAGATTACATTTCAATGCAGGGTAGTGTGTGATTGCGGCCATTTGCTTTCAGAATACAAGCCATATGAAATCATATATGCCGGTTACTCTGCAGTTTTAAAAATATTAAAGTTCTATCTTCTAATTTTTTGTCCAATGGAGATCTAACTTGCCAATCTGGTAAATCAGCTCCCTTTATTTATTCATTGACATATTAATACATTCATAAGCCATTGTCCTATAGATTGAATTCAGAATGAATTATGCATGTTTCACCCAGTCCCACTGTGTCCGTAATTTCATGGTGAATAGTATGCAGATCAGAATTTTTTGGTGTGAAAATGGGCATGTCACAAAGATTTAGAGTCTGATCCAACTGCACAATAATAGAAGGGTACAGAATGTTATTAGGTAATAATGAATTAACTTCCTGTTGTGCAATGAAGTATGACAGATGTCTTTTTAAAGAAAGCATCATCAAACAAATTCAGGGAGGACTATTGGGTAGCCCAGGCTTAAGGACTTGCTGTGGTGTCGCACAAAACATTATTGGCTGATACGGAATCTTTACAGCTATGGCCAACAGCTACACAGTTGTGGTTTTGCTGTTGGTAGTTCTGTCCACATCTCTATTTGTGAGAGCAAGCCTGGTTAATTCAGAAACCTGGAGGATGCCTGCACCATGTACGCTGGCCACCTCTCCTTAGTCATGATATTTATCATGATTTTATTGCTTCACTCCAAACTATTGTAGTCCCTTCCACGCATACAATAGCTTTGGTTTTAACACTGCTTGTCATCTCTGGAGAGAATGGCAGATTATAATCTCATCAGCCTTGGCAAATTCACATTAGACCCTGTCGCTAAATGATCGTGCCCCGAGGGCTGGAAATCAGGATTTCCCATAGCTACTAATGAGTTCCCCTCCACATTAGGGTCCCTTTTTGTTTTCCTTATTTTAACAACCGCAGTTGTATTATGTTCAAAAGTAAAATTGTTTGTAAGGAATCACATTCAGAAAACGAATTGGTACATTTGAAAAAAAAATAAAATTAAAAGCTAAAGATATATTTCCTTGAGGGCTTCTTTGTTGTTGTTTTTGTGGTGATGGTGCGGACGATAGAAAACAAACCCAACTAGAAAAGGAGGAGAAAACAGCACCAAGTCTTCATCTTTGTAGGGAACTGATCCCCCTAACCTAAGATGGAGGCTGAGTTCGATGCATGTTCTCAATGAAGGGCCGATGGCTTTATCAACACCAGCCACCCCCCACCCACCCCCGGCTCGCGTGAGGCGGAATGGCTGTTATTAGTGTCTTTAACGCTCAAGGCTAGAGAGACGATCTGAGCTCCAAGACTTCAATGCAATAATGCCAGAGCTAGAGGGGCTTAGGGGGAAGACGTTTTTAATCGCCACGTACGCAGTCTCATTAGCTATCGCCATAAAAAGTCACAAATAGCCCTCAACAGCCAACACTCTGCCCACTGATGTACGGAATGTTTAAATCCATCCACTCAAGTTGTGTTTCTCATTTGAAAGGGGAATTTAAAATTTAGCCACAGGTGTAGCGTGATTGGATTTGATTAAATTGAATTTAGCTGTTGGTGTGGCTAGGCAACGTCTGATGAGATGACACTGATGCTACTGTAATGTGTCAGATTGGTTGAAACTGATATTAGCTTCTGATATGCTGTAGCAAGATGTATTATTTTATCAATTTGATATTGCATTTGATTCAGGTTGCTTTATTAGTTGGTTTAGGTAAGGATGAATGACTTCAATTAGGATTTGCTTATCAAGTGAAAATTATTAATTTTGCATTAATTTCTCAGCTGGAATGTAATGCTTTAGTGCATATACTCATATATTCTTGATGTAATATTCTTTGACAATAAGGTCAATGTCATCATAAAAACAGCCTGTGAGTTTTTGTAAATCAACCAAATGGGTTAGAAAAATATAGGCATACATCATTGTGCATTACCCACGCATTGGTTGCAGTGGCATTATACCAAGGTATTTGTTTTGTAAGTATCCAGTCATGAGATATTAGTAGGCTCATTCCCACGTAAATATGCAAAATTTTCTTCATTTTATGGGATGTTTATGGCCAAATTTTTTACATTACTGTTCTGGAGCTCACTCCGTCTTTGCATTAATAAATTATTGCCAGTTAAAAATCTTTCTGTCCATCTCTTCTGCTCAAACCTGGTGTCATGTCACAGCTTGTGACAATATGTTAATGCATTTCTGCTGTCATGTACAGCAGCCAGTCGAAGCTGGGTCAAAAGTCAGGATAAGGCTGCCATTAAGCCTGGGACAGACCGCCTCCGGGCTGTGATTTCCTGCCAAGAGCAACTCAATCTGAACAACCGCAACCCCCACCCCCCACCCCCCGCCCCGCCCCGCCCCGCCCCTAACACAAGAAAAAAGACATAAAAGAAACATGGCCAAGGACAAATGGCTATCAGAGGATTCTTTGAAGACACACTTGCTTGGAAAAATTTTTGACAGCCAGTACTGGTTATTGGTTGACATGAAGGCAATGACAGCTTCCGTCACGCTGGTGTAACATTGATCTGTAGGAGTATAAACATTGGAATTATTGGAGATACTTATGTTGAAATATTGGACCTCAGCAGGAAATATCGAGGCATCAAAAGATTCACTTTCTTCAAATCAAAGGACCATGCTGAAACACTGAGTAAAGTTAATTACTGATTTATAGTGTGATGCATAATGCTTGAGTAAGGCAGGTAGCAATTTCACTTTTCTCTTAAATCTCTTTGTATAAGCAGGATTATGACTGTCATGGCTTGTTTGGAGTGAACCAACTGAATGAAGCGTTTCAAACTGACAGATGAAATGAGATGGTCATTGTTCCGCGCCTCTGATTGGACAGTGATGTGGCCTTCACCTCGTTGCGCGTGTTTACTTGTCGGTTGAAATTTTGAAATGAGCTAAATTACGAATGTGGCTAACTTCAGTAGGCTAATATTTCACATTTTTTCCCTCGAAGTTTATTTATCTCTTAGAGTTGCTCCCAAGCAACACAATTTGCGAGCACTGGCGAAAAAGTAATCGCGGTAAAATTATCCAGGTATCGAGGAACAAACTGGCCCTGTGCGGCTTGAAGATCGATTTCTGTCTCACCGAAGCTAACAAGAGATTCGGTTAAATTGAGCGCTCTCGCTCCACTTCAGAGCTCGACGGCACAGACGCGGGAAAGAGAAGAGCGGCCTCTTCAGGCATCGGCTTAAATACCTCTGCGTCATTATTGAACCTGTTGGCCACGACCGAAAAAGCTGGGTGAGTACAGAATGATTTTGAATTCCTGCTCTTACAAACGTCTGTGCAGTAACTCGAACTTCTTTCTTCGAGACAGGGTGCACTTTCCGAAGCAGAACACTTGGTGAATATAGCGATAGAAATTGGCTAATGTACAGCTGTTTCACCGGTAAGGATTTTAGCTTGGGACTAAACGTAGCTAACGTTCGATTTTTGGTTGACATGAAGGCAATGCCAGCTTCCATCATGCTGGGACAACATTAATCTTTGAGGGTATTAACATTTGAAATATTGGAGGTACTTACGTTGAAATATTGGACCTCAGCGGGAAATATCGAGGCAACAAAAGATTCACTTTTTTTCAAATCAAAGGACCATGCTGAAACACTGAGTAAAGTTAATTGCTGATTTGTAGTGTGATGCATAATGCTTGAGTAAGACAGGTAGCAATTTCACATTTTGCGTAAATCTCTTTGTAAAGGCAGGATTTGGATGGTCTGGCAGAGGGAACTAACTGCAGCCTTTTAAACCGACGAATGAAATGAGATGGGCAATGTTCCGCGCCTCTGATTGGACAGTGAATGTGATGTGGCCTGCAATTCGTTGCGCGTGTTTACTGGACGGTTGAAATGAGCCAAATTACGAATGTGGCTAACTTCAGTAGGCTAATTTTTCACATTTCTCCCTCAAAGTTTATCTCTTAGAGCTGCTCCTAAGCAACACAGTTTGCGAGCACTGGCGAAAAAAATAATCGCAGTAAAATTATCCAGGTATCGAGGAACAGAGTGGCCCTGTGCGGCTTGAAGATCGATTTCTGTCTCAACGAAGCTAACAAGAGATTAGGTTAAATTGAGCGCTCTCGCTCCACTTCAGAGCTCGACGGCACAGACGCGGGAAAGAGAAGAGCGGCCTCTCCAGGCATCGGCTTAAATACCTCTGCTTCATAATTGAACCTGTTGGCCACGACCGAAAAAGCTGGGTAAGTACAGAATGATTTTGAATTCCTGCTCTTAAAAAAACGTCTGTGCAGTAACCCTAACTTCTTTCTTCGAGACAGGGTTCGCTTTCCGAAGCAGAACACTTGGTGAATATAGCGATAGAAATTGGCTAATGTACTGCTGTTTCACCGGTAAGGATTTTAGCTTGGGACAAAACGTAGCTTGCGTTCGGTTTTTGGTCGACATGAAGGCAATGCCAGCTTCCATCATGTTGGGACAACATTAATCTTTGAGGGTATTAACATTTGAAATATTGGAGATACTTACGTTGAAATATTGGACCTCAGCGGGAAATATCGAGGCAACAAAAGATTCACTTTTTTTTTTTTTTTTTCAAATCAAAGCACCATGCTGAAACTCTGAGTAAAGTTAATTACTGATTTATAGTGTGATGCATAATGCTTGAGTAAGACAGGTAGCAATTTCACTTTTGCGTAAATCTCTTTGTAAAGGCAGGATTTGGATGGTCTGGCAGAGGGAACTAACTGCAGCCTTTTAAACCGACGAATGAAATGAGATGGGCATTGTTCCGCGCCTCTGATTGGACAGTGAATGTGACGTGGCCTGCAATTCGTTGCGCGTGTTTACTCGTCGGTTGAAAAGAGCTAAATTACGAATGTGGCTAACTTCAGTAGGCTAATTTTTCACATTTTTCCCTCAAAGTTCATCTCTTAGAGCTGCTCCTAAGCAACACAGTTTGCGAGCACTGGCGAAAAAAAAAATAGTCGCGGTAAAATTATCCAGATATCGAGGAACAGACTGGCCCTGTGCGGCTTGAAGATCATCTCTGTCTCAACGAAGTTAGCAAGAGATTCGATTAAAATGAGCGCTCTCGCTCCGCTTCAGAGGTCAACAACACAGACGCGGGAAAGAGAAGAGCGGCCTCTTTAGGCATCGGCTTAGATACCCACTGTTGTTTTTCATGTCGGCCAGTTTACTTTTTCCGCTGTTCCACGCTATTAAACTAGTCCTACATACTTTGTGCTGTTTCAACAATTCATATATCAAAACGTGCAACTTTTTCTGGACATTATTGTTATTACTTTTCTCTTTCATACTATTTATACTTTTTAAAATATTTCACTTTTTTTGTCCCATAGAAATGCATAGAAACAGTCTTCAAACTCTTTTGCTATTTTGAACCTCTATAACTTCAGCATACTTTCTCCTAGAGACTTCATTCGACTTCTTACATTAGCTGAGTTAGCTGAGTAACGTGGTTAGCATGGTTAGCATAGTTAACATAAACGCTAACAACATTAATTAAGTTAGATAAGTAACGTAGTTAGTATAGTTAGCATAACTGCTAACAACATTAGCTAAGTTAGCTAGGTAACGTGGTTATCATTGTTAGCATAACCGCTAACAACATTAAGTTAGCGAAGTAACGTGGTGAGCATGGATAGCATAGTTAGCATAACTGCTAACAACATTAGCTAAGTTAGCTGAGTAACGTGGTTAGCATTGTTAGCATAGTGAGCGTAACCGTTAACAACATTAATTAAGTTAGCTAGGTAACGTGGTTAGCATTGTTACCACAGTTAGCATAAACGCTAACAACATTAAGTTAGCTAGGTAACGTGGTTAACATTGTTAGCATAGTTAGCATAACAGCTAAGAACATTAGCTAAGTTAGCTGAGTAACGTGGTTAGCATGGTTAGCATTGTTCCTTCATTCTATCTTTGTTCAGCTTTCTTTCAGTTTTTTAATAAACATTCAAGTATTTTGCATAATTTAAATATTATTATATTTTCATGGCAGCTATTCAGTGTGGCATCAGCTAACATTCAAATCATTCAAACTTTAATGTATTCAAGACAGCATCACAGTATGGCTTCAGCTTTCAGCATTCACTTTTCTAGTTGAACCTGTTGGTGACAACCAAAAAAGCCGGATAAGTACAGAATGATTTTGAATTCCTGCCCTTACAAACGTCTGTGCAGTAACTCCAGCTTCTTTCTTTGAGACAGGTTCACTTTCCGAAGCAGAACACTTGATGAATATAGCGATAGAAATTGGCTAATGACCTCTCGTCTCTCTTAGGAGCTCCCCCTGGTGTCCGGCTGTCGTTGCATATTATAGTGGACTTGGTCTGTCTGTTGGCTTTTTAAATATCCCTTGCAGCGCTAGAAATTGTGTTTCATTTTCTGAGACAACTGGTACAACTGCACAGCCTATTCCGAAAGTCGCTCGCACACGCCGGCCACGGCAGAAATACAGACCCAGTGGTGTTTCTGTCACTAACCTGTCACAAGTCCATATTCAGTCGCCTGATGTTATTTTAACTGTCTCTACGATTAACTAGTTTAGTAAGACTATTCTGCCGAATAGTCTTACTAAACTAGTTAATCGTCTGATTGCTAATCAAGCAAAGGGGAGGTTTCTGCCTCCCCAAACTAACCTCCGACTGCACGACACTGTGTTTTACTATGAATTATTCACAGTAGCTCATTAAAACTATCATGGGAGGAGGGTATATGGACATTGTAAAAAAACAGTGCAAAGGTTTTTTTTTTTTATCACCACGGGTTATTGAAGGGGAACGTTTGATTCATTTCAGTAGCAGTGGGAGGGCAAACAACTGCGGCATCAGCGACTTCACTGCATTTTATATAGTAATGGGCGAGTAGCGTTAATGTTTGCCCTCCCACCGATAATTTTGACATTTTTGCAGGCCATTGATCCGAAAAAAACTTCACAAACAACCCATTCATACCATTTTTTAATATCAATGCAAAACCTAATGTTTGTTGAACATAATTGGGTGAAATTCAATGCATATTCCATTAAAAAGGGCCTAGGGGGTGCTGCTGTACTTCAGAAAAGGGGTTGATGACTTTAGCATCAATTATTTCTGTTAGGGTACCCTAATGGATAATTTGGCCTGGTTTATTTCTGAGTAGACTGCATTTTCGAAAATGCCCTCAGGCTCCCCCCCCCCCCAATTTTCACAATGGGTTTTGTTGATGAATGCCGAAATCAGCCATTTTTGGGACCCTGTGGCTCTGAGACCCTTTCCTGTAAAGGCGTTGGACCTGTGGCAAACTCTTCGTCTGTGTCTTCTGTACTTACCTGCAAAAAATCATTAGAAAATAATAAAAACTTTTTTCTCAGCAACTCAAGAAATGTTGTCATTTTATTCATTTGTATTGCCCATGCCTAATTAATATAAAAGAGAATCAGCTGAAAGAACATGTAGCAAGTAATTAAGTTAACTGGCATCAGGTGTGTAACATGATTGGCTATAAAAGGGATGTCTTAGAGAGGCTGAGTCTCTCAGAGGTAAAGATGGCCAGAGGCTCTCCAACCTGTGAAGGCTTGCGTAAAAAAATAATGGAATACTTTAAAAACTATGTTCCTCAATGTGAAATTGCAAAGGCTTTGAAGGTCTCATCATCGACAGTGCATAACATCATCAAAAGATTCAGAGAAACTGGAAAAATCTCTGTGCGTAAGGGACAAGGCCGAAGATCTTTACTGGATGCCCGTGATCTTCGGGCCCTCAGACGCCACTGCATCACTCACCGGCATGATTCTATCATTGACATTACTAAATGGGCCCAGGAATACTTCAAGAAACCACTGTCTGTAAACACAGTCTGTCGTGCCATCCACAGATGCCACCTAAAACTCTATTATGCAAAAAGAAAGCCATTGTTGAGCATGATCCAGAAGCGCCGCCGTGTTCTGTGGCCCAAGGCTCATTTAAAATGGACAGAAGCAAAGTGTCCTGTGGTCAGACGAGTCCAAATTTGACATTCTTATTGGAAATCATGGGCGTCGTGTCCTCCGGGCTAAAGAGGAGAAAGACCACCCCTCCTGCTATCAGCATTCAGTTCAAAAGCCAGCATCTCTGATGATATGGGGATGCATTAGTGCATATGGCGTGGGGCACTTGCATGTTTTAAAAAGCACCATGAATGCTGAAAGGTATATAAAGGTTTTAGAGCAACATATGCTCCTCTCCAGATGACATCTATTCCAGGGAAGGCCTTGTGTATTTCAGCAGGACAATACAAAACCACATACTGCAGCTATTACAACAGTATGGCTTCGTAGTCGAAGAGTCCGTGTGCTGAACTGGCCTGCCAGCGGTCCTGATCTTTCACCAATTGAGAACATTTGGCGCATAAGTAAACGAAAAGTCCGTCAAAGGAGACCCAAAACTCTCCAGCTGCTGAAAGCCAAAACAACAGTGGGGTCAAATTCCAATGGCTAAACTCAAGAAACTTGTCTCCTCAATGCCCAGACGCCTCCACTCTTGTTAAAAAGAAGAGGGCATGCTACACCATGGTAAACAGGCCCCTGTCCCAATTTTTTTGAGACCTGTAGCAGCCATCAAATTTGAAATGAGCTCATTTTGTGGGCAAAATTGTAAAATTTCTCAGTTCCAACATTTGCTATGCTATCTCTGTTCTACTGTGAATAAAATACTGGCTGGTGTGATTTGAAAGTCATTGCCTTTTGATTTTATTCACAATTTACACTTTGTCCCAACTTTTTTGGAATTGGGTTGTACATTTTTACAGATGCCTCTTTCCAGTAAAGAGAGGGGTGCACGTTTCCGTACAAAGATCAGGGCAGATCCTGCTGTTAGAGAGGAGAGACTAGAAAAGAGAAGGGAAAGGTATAACTGTGGAAGTATGGTAGTAATGTCCGTATACATGTCAGTTATGTCAGTACAGGCTGCATTCTCTTTAAGCCTGAATTATAGTCATTATCATCATAAAGTGTCTTCAATGACTTGCAGTAAATAAAGATATGAATAAATGAACTATTAATGAGTATATTTTATTCATATATCAGATTAATGTTATGAATGTTAACATATAAAAAGTTTATTATGATTCTTGATTTTCTGTTGGAAAACACATTTTAATGTCATTAAAAGGTTCACTTTGAAAGCCCTGAGTATCTTTGGCATTTTTCAGAAGTAGCCATCTTCAGCTTGTTAGACTTAAGTGTTATGGTCTAATGCAGTTGTTCTATGTCATGCGGTAAAACAAAATATGTCAGGCGGTAAAACGCTTAATTTTGAAATAAATATACAAAATACTGTATTAAGTTAAATTGTGAATGAACACAATCAAGAAGAGCTAATAAAATCTAAAGATATTCCAGATTTGAAAGCAGTTTTGCCTCTCTAATTGAAAAAAGATGTAACAAATGTTGACAAACGACATGCTGCTGTCTTTAAAGACAAAATATCTAATATTTGAAATTCTAGTGTTGACATTCTGCAGCTGGGTATAATATCTGTGTAGATCAATAATTACATTTTGATTGTTTGTAACAGAGCCACTAACATTCATTTTAATATTATATTGAAAATAAATTAGTTTTACCGCATGACATTTTTAAGGGGTGTATACAGGCAAATGCATTAAAATGTCATATATTGTCATCTTTTGCGAGGGGCACTCACAAAAATCAAAAATACACGTGGATTTACACAGGAAAAGCTGAACCTGACTTATAACTTCATTTTTATTTTTTGCTGGTTTGAAACCCAAAAATGTCACTGACCCAAATATAAGATCTGTTGTTTTAATATCCACTGAAAGTAGTGGTGCAACGGATCATCGTTGATCCGTGATCCGTACGGATCTCTCGTCACGGTTCGGTACGCACATGATCCGCGGATTGGATGATGGAAAAAAACTGCTGTCTAGGGGTGTGACGTTATTGAATCGCGATGATCCTGAAGTGAAATGAGACAACTTGCCGCTATGGGGTGTGTGTACACAGTTGTGTTCCATTTCTTCCTCGAACATACAAGGGGTCTGAAATAATGACAATCATTTGAAGTGTTTCCGGGAAGATAATTCAGATTGAACTCCTCTAATTGTCGGTGAGGTTGTGCAGCTTCCAACACCTTTTAAGGCTCAACTGGCCACCCTAAATCTGCTCCCGTATACTGAGCATAAATAACAATCAAGTAATTTAGCCTGTTGTCAATAATGATTATGAAGTGATAGAGAAGAGCTGAAAGACGAATTACAAAAAAAAACCTTGTACAAACTCCATCTCTCATCGTAGCGTTTTGGCTGATTTTTAAACTCTTGCACTCTGGACTTGCATTCGGAGGATTACCTTGCCCTGCTTTCACCATACCTTCTACAAACCTGTTCCCATTTACGTTTCCCAATTAGCAACTTGGTGTTAATTCGTTCAGACGCGAAAATCAGTCGGTAGAATTACTGTCCCGCTCCCCTCATCCTGCTTTGTTCATTGCAATTATCAAGCAGTTCCCCATCCACGTTAATTGTGACATAAAACGGCCATGTCTTCAGAAGCTTCTGAATTCATGTTGCTCACAAAATGGCATATATATTTTTTTTCTGTGTCCTGCTTGATACGCCTAGGAAAAATTTTTATTTGCCTAAATGCGGTTTTGCCAACTGAGGTCCGAGCGTTAAGTTTGCTTACGTAAAAATAAAACTGTCTACAGCCAGTGACATTACCATAATGCAGGTTAACCCTCAACCTGTCTCTAATTTAGAATGGGACAGTTAGTTGAATTAAATAACTGAGCACGTAGGCTACAGATAAGATACTTTGCCAATTACCATTGATGATTAAGACATAAAGCTTTGCGTCAGTTGAGGGCTACAATGAGATCGCATAAAAGACAATTAACGGTATTTTCTTAATTCTACATTCTAGTAGAATATTAAGTAGCAAATGCTGCTGAAGATGTTGTTTAGATGAGGTTTTAGATTTTGTTTATGATGAACTGGATAATTGCCATTCATACAATCTCATATTGTAGCCTCCGTACAACTTTCCCAGAAGCCGGACTATAAAGACCCCATAAATGATTTTGACAACATGAAAGTTTGATGCATAGCTTGCTTTTGAATTGATTTTAAATGCATGCCGTGAGGTAAACTTTCACAATGCACTAATAACCAATTTACTAAATTATTCAATTACCAACGCTTTGACGCAAGAGCGTTAGTAGGCTAATTTAAAGTCTACATTATTATCCCTTTGCGGCATAGTGTGCAGCTGTGCTTTCCCGCAAAAGTAGCCTATTCTTTTGGAAACATTTTGATGAAGTGTAATCTTAAAATAAAATATAGCCGCAAGCGGCAATTCTGGGGTTCAAGCCACGAAAGACCATTAGTAGTTGAAAGCTTTAACAGCTTAATTAACAAGTGTTGCCACTAAACGTGGCTATGTCCCCCGCCAGGTGACGGAAATCGACTGGAGTCGGCGTATCACAAAATTACACATTGAAGCCAAAGATGAATTAAATCGGTCAAAGCGTTCTCGAGATTTCGCGTTCAGAACAAACGGGACGTGACGGACGGACGGCCAGACGGATGGACTGATGGAGCTGAATACTACGTCCCCCGGCCCTAATACACCTTGACCCCAAAGATGAATGGAATCGGTCAAACCGTTCTTGAGATATCGCGTTCACAACAAACAGGATGGGACGGACGGACGGCCAGACGGATGGAGCTGAATTCTGTATCCCCCGCTCCTAATACACCTTGACACCAAAGATGAATGGAATCGGTCAAACCGTTCTTGAGATATCATGTTGACAAGATATTTGTAAGTGGTCAAATGGTCGTAATGACCTTGAGAATAATGGCAAGGTCACGTAAATCGAGTGAGTTGTGAGCACCCCCCTAATACACCTTGACACCAAAGATGAATGGAATCGGTCAAACCTTTCTTGAGATATCGTGTTCACAACAAACGGGACATGACGGACAGACAGACGGGCGGACCCCCACCCCTAATACACCTTGAAACCAAAGACGAATGGAATCGGTCAAACCGTTCTTGAGATATCACGTTCACGACAAACGGGACATGTCGGACAGATGGACACACGGACGGAGCTGAATACTATGTCCCCCTCCCCTAATACACCTTGACACCAAAGATGAATGGAATCGGTCAAACCGTTCTTGAGATATCACGTTCACAACAAACGGGACATGACAGACAGATGGACGCAAGGACGGAGCTGAGTACTATGTCCCCCTCCCCTAATACACCTTGACACCAAAGATGAATGGAATCGGTCAAACCTTTCTTGAGATATCGCGTTCACAACAAACGGGACATGACGGACAGACGGACGGGCGGACGGAGCTGAATACTATGTCCCCCACCCCTAATACACCTTGACACCAAAGATGAATGGAATCGGTCGAACTGTTCTTGAGATATCACGTTCACAACAAACGGGACGGGACAGACGGACGGACGGCTGGGCGGACAGATGGAGCTGAATACTATGTCCCCCGCCCCTAATACACCTTGACACCAAAGATGAATGGAATCGGTCGAACCGTTCTTGAGATATCACGTTTACAACAAACGGGACAGGACGGACAGACGGACGGGCGGACGGAGCTGAATACTATGTCCCCCCCCAATACACCTTGACATCAAAGATGAATGGAGTCGATCGAACCGTTCTTGAGATATCACGTTTACGACAAACGGGACAGGACGGACAGACGGACGGGCGGACAGAGCTGAATACTATGTCCCCGCCCTAATACACCTTGACATCAAAGATGAATGGAGCCGATCGAACCGTTCTTGAGATATCACGTTTACAACAAACGGGACAGGACGGACGGACGGACAGATGGCCGGGCGGATGGATGGAGCTGAATACTATGTCCCCCGCCGCGAATACACCTTGACACCAAAGATGAATGGAATTGGTCAAACCGTTCTTGAGATATCATGTTGACAAGGAATTTGTAAGTGGTCAAATAATCGTAATGACCTTGAGAATAATGCCAAGGTCACGGAAATCTACTGGGGTCGGCGTGTCACACAAATATACCTTAACACCAAAGATGAATGGAATCGGTCAAACCGTTCTTGAGATATCGCATTCAGAACAAACGGGACATGACGGACGGCCGGACGGAGCTGAATACAATGTCCCCTGCTCCGCTCGCTATCGTGGCGGCAGGGGACAAAAAACCACTTTAAGAGTGTGTTGCAGGTTTTTATGTGGACCTATTTTGCCAGTGTAATGATTGGACTAACAACTAATGATGCATAGTCTGATTTGTGTTATGTTAGGCTATTTTGTGCATTTATGGCACCCCCTACTGGTCAATTTGATTGAAACTTTCAGGCTATGTTTCAGGTTCTTATGTGGACATATCCTGTGAGTTTTGTAATGATTGGAAAAACTATTTATGATTTATAGTCTGATTTGTGTTATACCACATTGCTTTGTTTTGCATTTATAGCGCCCCCAATAGGACAATTTGAATGAAATTTTCAGAGTATGTTTCAAGTACTTTTATGAATATATCCTGTGAGTTTTATGGCTATAGGACAAACAACTGCTGATTAATAGTTAGATTTGTGTTATACCATGCTGCTTTGTTTTGCATTTATAGCGCCCCCTATCAGTCAATTTGAATGAAATTTTCTGGGTATGTTTCAGGTACTTATATGAATATATCCTGTGAGTTTTATGGCTATAGGACAAACAATCGCTGATTTATAGTCTGATTTGTGTTATACCACACTGCTTTGTTTTGCATTTATAGCGCCCCCTATCAATCAATTTGAATGAAATTTTCAGAGTCTGTTTCAAGTACTTATATGAATATATCCTGTGAGTTTTATGGCTATAGGACAAACAATTGCTGATTTATAGTCGGATTTGTGTTATACCATGCTGCTTTGTTTTGCAGTTATAGCGCCCCCTATTAGTCAATTTAAATGAAATTTGCTGGGTATGTTTCAGGTACTTATATGAATATATCCTGTGAGTTTTATGGCTATAGGACAAACAATTGCTGATTTATAGTCTGATTTGTGTTATAGCGCCCCCTATGGGCCGATTTGTATGAAACTGTCAAGGTATGTTTCTGGTACTTATATGGACATATTCTGCAAGTTCTGTGGTGATTGGCCCAATGGTTGTTGCATTTTGTCCATTTTTGTGCTAAGCCACGCCCCTGCTGAAGTTCATTGGTCAATATCTTGGAAATGAAATGAGATTTCAACAAGCTTTATGCAATCTTTGATAAGCTTGGTCCACTGATGATCCACCGCAAATTTCGAAGGAATCGGACCTACGGCCTAGGAGGAGATGTCAAAAATGTGTTTTTCAAAGAATTCAAAATTTCGGAAAATCAAATATGGCGGATCTTAGAGGTCCTTATGGGAAAGTTGTAGAGAATGGACCAAAGAATGTCTGTACCAAGTTTCGTGTGAATCGGACTTACAGCCTAGGAGTTATGACCTTTAAAGTGAAAACCTGTTTTTCTTGAATTATAGCGCCACCATCAGGCCTACTGAGTTAAAAAATGCCTTGGTCAGCATTTACACACAACTTCCAACCAATGTGCAAAATTTCAGGTCTCTACCATTTACCATCTCACGGGAATTTGCGAAAACATTTCTGAAGAAGAAGAAAAATAATAATAATAATAAGAAGAATAATAATAATAATGATAATAATAATAATAAAAATAAACCAGCACAAAAACAATAGGGTTTCAGCCCTACGGGCTTGAACCCCTAATTAGGTTGCACTGCTGGAAAAAAATGCTTGAATCGCATTAATGAAAATCTGTGCTGTTCAATGGCTCTTTAAGTTCATAAATGCGACAAAAGCAGGCCATCTTAATAGGGCTATCTACAGAATCGAATAAATTAAGCAGATTAATCGTTTGATTGCTAATCGTGCAAAATAAACGGGAACAGGATGAGAGTAATTTGTTAAAAGGAGATGATTCTGCAGACCTCAGCTAAACTCGATTCAACACGGTGCCAATAAATACTCATTTAGCCTAATTCAGTTTTTTTTCCCGGAAGCATTCACATGACCGCTGATGTTTTGCACTTTCAGCAGCTGTTCGTATTAGGTTAATTAAAGGAAGCGATAAAACTTGCATGTTCGCCCCATGCCAGCAGGTGGTCTTATTACACTTTAAAATAATCGAGACATGATATCGTCATACCCCTAGGTTGTACGTGTTCACGTGAAGGGCGCGTGGTCTTTTGTTTTGTGTTGATCCGAAAAGTGATCCGATCCGTGACTCAAATCCGTGATCCGATCCAAACCGTGAGTTTTTTGATCCATTGCACCTCTAACTGGAAGTAACATAACAAAATGCATTACAAATTTTGACGCCATGAGACATGGATGGCCTATGTTAGAGTGAAATTGCCCTTATCTGTGTTCTATTGTAAATAACATATTGGCTCATGTGATCTGAAAGTCATTTCATTTTGATTTCATTCAAAATTTACACCTCGTCCCAACTATTTCGGAATTGGGGTTGTACATCGACGTGCCAAAGAATTAAAACCATGCACCGATGAAGGAAATAACTTTGATTATGTTGCAGCAATGGTGCATGTCAAGGACACTGACAGTCCTTTGACAGTTAGTGACAAATTTGCTGCTGTTCCTCATCTACATTAAAGGAGAAGTACCGTTTTTACAGTTTTGACATTATTTGTGGCATAAAATACAATCATTTACTCACCCATATAACTTTTGTGTCACTAGAAGTCCTTCGGAAGATATTCAGATCCAAAGAGAGCCGCGTATATCCGTATAATGGGAGTGAACGGGGCACCGAGAGCGCAGCCTCTAATGCCGCATTATCTGTTGCGAAACTCATTCATTTCACCAATATTTTGTTATGATTCGCTCGTGTTGTTCCCCTTTTGAGTCCACGGTGGCCTGTTATCGTCATCCGGCGTCTGTTGCACTTTCTGGCCCTCTTTTTGTGGCCTTGCGGAAAAAAAAAGAAAAAAGTCTTCCGTAGCGAAGTGAGCACTGCAAACCTGAACGCACGCCTCACTGCTTCCACTTGAGTATTCGGGTCTATTTTCAGCGCAACTAGCCAGAGCTTTAGCAATTCCAAATTGCGTAAAGGTAGCCTATGGAAGCTAAACATTGTCCAGCTGGTCATTTTGTTGCAACTAACGCAAACACAAACCGTGATGTTTTACCAGCACGTAAAGCATTCAACCGTCGCTGAGCTAATGAGCCGTACTGCGCCTGCTCGCGGCACCTGAGATGACAACGTCCAGGGTTGCCAACTCTGATAAGACAAATAAGCGACCGCAGCTTCAAAAACAAGCGCAATATAAATTAGATAATTCTAAGACGGTGTAGACCTGGGGTGGAGTCTCTTTCGTTTTGTTGAGGCGGAGAGATTATCTTTCATTTACTTGAGCAAAACGCGAGGAGGGAGGGCAGGTTCTCTCACATTGCTCGTGAGGCTGTGAGCAGACAGAGTCAATCAATGAATCGGGGGGAAATAGCAACCATAAACGTATAACAATTTAGTTTGCTTGTTACACTTCTCTAACAAGCAACCATATTTTTAAAAACAAGCCCAAAAATACCGCAACCTGCGACCCATAATTTTTTCAAGCAACTTCAGGAAAAAAGAAGCCCAAAGTTGCGTATTATAAGCGGACTTGGCAACTCTGACAACGTCCAGTTTAGAGGTTAGTAGGTCCAGCTACAGACGCCGGATGACGATAACAGGTAACCCCGGACTCAGAAGGGGAACAACACTAGCGAATCATAACAAAATATTGGTGAAATAAATGAGTTTTGCGACAGATAATGTGGCATTCGAGGCTGCGCTCTTGGTGCCCCGTTCACTCCCATTGTGCGGATATATGCGGCTCTCTTTGGATCTAAATATCTTCTGAAGGACTTCTAGTAACACGGCAGTTATATGGGTGACTAAATGATCGTATTTTATGCCACAAATAATGTCAAAACTGTAAAAACGGTGCTTCTCCTTTAATGACCTTGATAGGAATATTGAGAGCAGATTAGTTAAATTTGCAGATGGTACTTAATTGGGAGGTTTGGCAAATAGTTTGGAGTCCACTAAAGTGATTCAGGATGATTTGGATAGAATCCAGAATTGGGCAGAAATGTGGCAAATGAAATGTAATGTAGCGAAATGTAAAGTTGTACATGTAGGCAGGGCTTTTAAAAGTTTTAGGAGTAGGTGGCTGGCAGAGTAGAGTAGGCGGCTATGGCTGGTGGTGGAGATGCCAAGAATCCAAGCATTGAGGGCGCAAAGCCCTCCAGGGGGCATTCAACCAGGAGAAATTTAAAAATTTGAAGCTCTACGATGCATTCTTGTGCCTTCTAGCATCTGATTTCCTTGTCATTTGGTGATGTAAATTCAAAATTTTTTTAGTTTTAACATATATATTTTTGAGGATGCTCGTCATTATTTGCTCGTGATGCATTACTGAATACAAACATGTATTGTCACTTCCGATAAACAGTTATTAGAATTAGATACATGCAGAAGCCAAATCAGAAAATGTATGCGTTCCCCTGTTTAAGGCTTTCTAATTCAAGACTTGAGCTTCACAGCGAAGGGGAAAATGGCTTCAGTGAAATCAGAAACTTGAAGCATTTAGAATACCATCGTATTTCAGTTTATTTTCAAAATAAAATTTTTGGACATTTCATGAAATGGTTGGCGTCAAACTTAAGTCATTTCATGAAATGACTAAAAAAAATGTTATCATTTCAAGAAATGACTGGTTTCATGATCTGACTGAAACATATTGCCCATTACACAATGTAACAAAATTTTAGCTTTTTCCTGTACCTGGGCAGAAAGTGTTATTTCCCAATTGCTTATACCTAAAGTAAAAGGAGAAGACCTATCAAACTTTGCTTTTGTGACTTGGGTAATGAATTTTTCAAATGGTATCCATTTTCCAGGACATTAAAGGTAGATATAGAGCTGGTTTGCTAACAGAGAATTTTCTTGAGCTTACAAGCATTTAAGAACTTTCTAGAATGTTGTGCTACTTCCAAGAAGTTTCAAGAATTTTTCTAGAATGTTGTAGAACTTAAAAGTATTTCAAGAACCTTTTAAAATTTTCTAGATCTGTCCATAGTAATATCTATACTGCAGCGCACCACTCACCACCTCAGTTTAGTTCTAGCTGCCCAAGTAAGCATGTAGATATATCAGAATTTTTCAGAGCTGGCATCAAGACTCTGCAAAGCATTCTCTAGATGCATTCTGCAATGTATGTGACCAATTTATCAAAATAAGAGCAAACAAAAAAGTATGCTGTGACAGCAACTGTTAAAATTTATGAAACCAGCAAGGTATATTTTGGCATGCCTGTCGAGGATCAACACAAACTCTGGGCACCTCATTTTAGCTAAGACCACTGCAAAAAAAACTCAAGAAGCTAAGACAGACAATTTTTGCTTGTTTAAATAGGAAGATGTGATATTATACAAATTAAATAAAATTTGATTATGTTTTGTTTTATTCATACCTTATGTAAATGAAAATGTGCAAATTTCCCATTTTTACACAGAAAATAGGCGAATTCCTAAATTTCATTATCTTGGTCACAAAAGCAAAGTTTGAAGGAAATAATGGGCATTTTCTATTCTTTTTTCAACATAAGCAATAAAGAAATAACACACACAAACCAAGAAAAAAAATTGTGTCACATAGTGTTATAGATGTAACTTGTATTAACATGTTAACGTAGGTGTCCTGGGTGGGACGCCATTTGATAACCATTCCCTGAGTGAGACACTTTCGGCCTGACCCACTTCCCAGCCTTTTTACGGGCATGGAAATGCATGATTAGGGGTGCATTTCCCTAAAGTGTAGGTTAGCAACTTACATAGTTTGTTCATTGACAGTCAATGATTCCAACCATGCAAGTTAGCATCTGTGATTTCTGGAAAAGCACCCCAGAACAAAGCGCGAGTTTGAGTAATTTAAACGGGCTTAAGAGTCTATTTGTCAAATTTCAGATGTAAGTTACGTAGCTATACGAAAGTGACTTGGACCAGACAGCGGCGTGAACGATTAAATCACAGTTTGGCGATGCTCTTTCAGAGTGTCTATTTTCACTGACTGTACTGCTTTTTAGCTGGTTTTACACTGTTTTTATACTGCTTTGTCCAGCCACCGAAAATATTGACTATGGTGTGACATAATCTGTGGTCAAGGGACGAGAGAAGCAGAAATGTCGGATGTCTGGGTGGGTCACTGTCGCGGGGAAGAATCATGGAGAAAATGCAGCTGTTTTTTTTTTCTGATTTCTGAAACTTGACCGTACGCATAAAGACGTAACGCTAAACCATTTCCAAATAACTATTCAAATAACTTAGCTAAGCGAAAGCCAATACAGATGCTGATTTTGCCGACTCAGGATCAACCTTTATCAACATTCTGTAAAACCAGTTTGCAATGAGGAGCTAACGTTATGAGTGTTCCACTCAGGGAATAGCGCAGAGCTAAATTACAGGTGTTGGCATACTTTTTCCAACTCGTGCAAAGACAAAGCTCCAGTAAATGATTAAAATGATATCTGGTAATATAGGTAAGACATTACACTTTATCACCATTATATTGACTAATAACTGAACGCCATCATTTTATATTTGTCGTTTAAGGGAAATTTCAGCTGAATGTCTGCAATAAAGTTTCCCATGCAGGAAACAGTTCTGTATACTGTCGGTAATCAAAACGTTCGATATGAAATGATGGTTCTTTTTAGATATGTTAGCAAGACATAGTCCATCTTTACCTTTCTTGTAAAAGAAGGACAATATTGTTGAGGTTTTTAGTATTTTACTTAGGGGTTCAGCCATCTTGTATCCTCGGTCAAACGGCGATGCGAATTTTTGAACGAACGCAGGCGATGTAGCAGGGCTGTTCATAGTTCATGTTCTGCTCATAGCACTGGTGCTACAGAGGTTCATAGTCTTGTAGCACAAGACAAAAACTTGTAGCACAGTAAAAGCATCTGTTCCATCTCTAAAACCAACCACAATTAGTGCAGTTTATCATTTAAAGACAAATAAAATATTAGTAATCTCTTTGTAAATTGAAGTACTTTCAAGGTCTCGGAATTCTTTAAATTCATACAATTTTAAGTAATTTCCAGAACTTGTCAAGCTGTCTTGACACAAACAACGTACACTTCAAATATAATGCAGGCACATAAGTCACAGAAATATTAAGAACCTCTGAGTATTTATGCATTTTGTTTATATAAACATACTGTAATACTGTTTTTACATGCTGTTATTTATTAGTGTGTTCCTGAGATGTGCGGTGATGTGAGGCAGTGGCCTAACATTTTATTGCTGGATTTTGTCAACCTGTTCTCACCATAGACTGTATAAAAAGATCGGACGAAGCGACTGTGACATCTCCCATTGGTTTCAGCATACCATTTAGGAAGCCTCGATTTTGGCAATTTGAACAGTACCATTTTGTCATTTTGAAACCGGATGTGATTCCTATTGGACAAGAGCATGACTTGAATATCCAGGGAGGAGCGAGGGGTGGATCTACGTGTGGATCTGACCGTATCAGACAAGGACCAGGGGATAGCCACGTCCCTAAAGCATATTCTGGCTTTTTCTTTTATTCTAGTCTATTTCGGACCATAATTTACAAAAATGAACATCGTGATGTATCGAAGGAGACTTGAAACTTGCGATACATACAATAAAGTAATTTGGAATATCATTATTTAAAGAATAAATCAGGTGGGAAAGTAGGGTCGTTTTCTCATAGACTTCTATAGGATTGAACTTCTTTCTGCAACCACCGACGTCGCCATCTGCTGGCTGTTAAATAGAATGCAAATTTTGGAGATTTCCGCATTTGCCTCAGTTTTCAGACCTGAGTGCTGCGTACATCTTTTTATACAGTCTATGGTTCCCACGATGACGATCAAAACTATTAAATCCAAGCCTATAGGAAGCCTGTATACTGATAGGTGATGACGACAAAAAGATTCATTGACATATACGCTTCGATTCAAGACAGCAAAGATGGAAATACGTTTAATCAATACAAAAAATCTCAGCTCTCTCGAGAATTTTGTATATTGTTTAAACCTTTTGTTCATCAGATTATGAAAGAAGCCTGAAAATAAACGCCCCATTTTTTGATTGGGGTTTAAAAAATATGTATTTAAAGGGGAATATATTGCATTGATCAAGCATTGAACTCAGAATAAGAACTGAATGGCATTGCTTGCTTCGGCTTCCTGTAAGCAAGTACGCGCAAATCTGCAGATTTGTGAGCATTCCAGGTTCGATGTACTGAGTAATAACGCCGCGGAAACTTAAACTGGCCCGTCATTCTGCCGAATAGTCTCACTAAATCAGTTAATTGTCTGATTGCTAATCAAGCAAAGGGGAGTAATCGTTTGCTTTACGGTGAGGATTCTGCCTCACCTAACTAACCTCCGAGGTGGCATTGTTTCACATCTCGCTCTCGCACACACAACGCCTCTGTCTCTCATCGCACCGGTGCTACAACAGTTCGTTCATTCATCGCACGGACCAGTTTTCATGTCGCATGTGCAACATATGTGTCGTACTGTACAGAAGTAATTTTCTGCCTCCGCAAGCACCTCAAGTCTTTATAAAAACTGTACGAACGCAGCATACGGAGGCTGCGCCAGGCTTGTTCATGCACGATGAAGGAAACCATGATGGCTTACCAAAGCAAGGAAATAACGCAATGACTCCTTCTTTTTTGAAAATATGGCTAAACTCCGGGTTAAAGAAACGAGGAAGGTGACAAAAAGAATTTCATGATATGGAGAATCAGAGCCGCGAGTAACCGGTCGTCATGTCCCGAGAAGACGGCGATTATCGCCGGTCGCCGGCTACTTTTGAAAGCCCTGTGTAGGTAATAAAAACAGAGACAGGATTACTTCATGGGAGGTTTAAAACTGGAATGTGCTCCGTATGAAAAAGATCCGGGAGTGATTGTTGACCAAACCCTCACAGGTTCTAGCCATTGCGCTGTAGCAGTTAAAAAAGCCAATTAGATGCTGGGATACAGTGCCAAAAGTATTGAGTACAAATCCAAGGAGGTCATACTTCTCTTGTATAACACATTCGTCAGACCACATCTGGAGTATTGTGTACAGTTCTGGGGACCATACTTTAAGAAAGATATAGAGGCTCCAGAAAAAGTTCAGAGAAGAGCCACTAAGATAATTCCAGGTATAAAAGATGAAAGCTATGAGAAGAGGCTGAAGATCCTTAATCTCTTTAGCCTCAGGAAAAGGAGACTCAGGGGTGATCTGATCGAGGTCTTTAAATATGGTAAAGGGATTAACAAAGTGAATTATGTAGGATTCCTTCAACCAAGTTTTGTCAGTAGAACTCGGGGTTACAAATGGAAGTTGACCAAGGGTGAATTTTGCAGGATATTAGGAAATATTTCTTCACCCAAAGAGTAATTTCGATGTGGAATAGCTTGCCTGACCATATTGTTGAGGCAGAAACCTTGGGAATTTTCAAGAGCAGGCTTGACTTAAAGCTGGATACCATTGAGTCATTGAGTATCTGAAGTGATATATTCACAATAGTAAAAAGAAACTGGCGAGCCTAGTTGGGCTGAACGGCCTCTTCTCGCCACTCAAGTTATGTTATGTTAATATATTATGAGCTTATGTATGTATTCTTCTGTCTATCTGAAGAAAAGTTACCTACTCGTTGCATCTGCATAACCAATTCATGGATTTCAGTCACGTGACGTTATTGTTGTGAGCGCCATCTTGAGTACCTACCAGGGACCGAGGCGCAGCTACGACCATAGACTGTTTTGGCTGCGATGAAGGATGTCTCAGTCTTTATTTCTCCATAACAACAGACTAACTCTACATTATCCCGCTTATTACACGGCTTATGAGTGAAATTATTAATTTCAGACGTAATGTTGATCAAAATACGACTTTCATCGATTTATAAATTGTATCATTTCGCGAATCTGCAAGTCCAGTCACTTCTCCGCTGTTTTGCTCACCCTCCTCGGTTGTGTGTTGGCCTGTGACTAAAAACCGGGTACCCGGGTCCCACCTGAAAGGTTCGGGTCCCGGGAAGAAAATTGCAATACCTGTTTCCCGAAAATCAGTACATTGATTGTGCACACGATAAAATGATGGGTAATCATTAATGGCATCACCCAGACATTCGCTTATGTAGGCTGCATTATTTATTCCTGTAGCTCATGACTGTCGTGCACCAATGATTAGCTTATCAACTTACTTGAATGGGAAACAGATGGAGAATCAATCAGTGTCAATTTGGAGATTTTAATCGAGAATGTATTAATCCCTACCTTCTTGGTCTAGTCAGCTCGTGCTCGCTAGCTGCCTTTCGACCTCATCGGCGTCATGGTTTTTTTTTTCTTTTTCTTTTCAATAGTTATGATGAATTTTGATGATATTGATACAAAATACATAATATATTTATTGTCGTTGTGATTGATAGTCCTGGTTGATAGTAATAGTGATGATGAATACGGCGATTCGGTATTCGGTAACGATTGAAGTTGATGGAATAATTATCAAATGATGATGATAATGAGGAAATGGGAAATTCAGGGGTGCAGATATGATTTTGAGTTTTGACGATGGGATTGTTATGATGGAATAATGAAATACTTACTATTAATGATAATAATGATGACATCAGTCGGACATCCGTACACTTTGATATAGTAAGTCAATTTGGAAAATACATTTGGAAAGTAAAATATCGTATTCGTAAAATACCTGATCAGTCCGTCCAACGTTCGTGAGTTGAAAATGAAATACCACCTCGAACGAGCTTTTCGTTGTAACTTATCTTTCTGTTTCTCGGTCTTTCTTTCTTTAGTGTACGTAAACCAGTGGTGTGGCCAGAACTTAAAATTGGGTGGGCACTAAACATCTCTTTAAAAAATTTATTCATTCTGACTCGATCGCAGTCATTTTTTTTCTGATTAACTGTACGTTCAATCCGAAAACACTCCGCACTATCAGGTGTTGCTTATTCACCTTGTTCAGGCAAAAGACAATCATTCATTTGGATGCGCAATTTTGTGCTTTTCATATCAGTGGCGTAGCCACACCTGAAAATTGAGCGGCCACACAACATCGGTTTATTACAATTATTATACCTAACTTGTTCTCAGCCATTTCCTTTGTTAAAGCAATTTCCATTTATATGAATAATCAGCTGGCAAAAAAAGACACTGCTTCTTTCCTGGTGCGATCTAAGGGCGACTAATCAATAGGAATAATTCAGTTCAGGAAAATAAGTTACTCATAAGTTGTGCTTGGTTTTAATAATACTTTTCGAGAGGTAAACTGTTCTGGAACTTCCACGCTACCTTTTCGGCTCATCAGGCGATCTAACCTGTGCTTCATGATCGATTGAATTATTCAAACTGAACCAAAGACAGAGATTTGAAATACACAAAATTGCGCATCCAAATGAATGATTGTCGTTTTGCCTGAACGAGGTGAACAAGCAACACCTGATATTGTGGAGTGATATCGTATTGAAGGCACAGTTAATCAGAAAAAAATGATTGCGATCGAGGCAGAACTAACTGTTTTAAAGAGATATTTATTGCCCACGCAATTTTAAGTTCTGGCTGCGCTACTGACGTAAACGTGTTTGAAACTTTGAGGTAAAGAATTAACACGGACATGTATGCCTCGTAGACGAGAGCTGTGACACCGGGTCCGAGGCTCTGATCGCAGTTTTGGTTTCCAGCCTGGCGTGGAAGGAGCCTCCACTCTCCCTGTAACAAGTTACAAGTCATTTATCTAACATCACAATTAGTCCGAAGTTGTTTAATGAAGGTAAAAATGAAACATAAGGTAAATATCCTGCATAGTTCTTCTCCTCTGTCTCCTCCGATCAGAGCAGCGTCCCTAGCAACGGCCTGTTTCACTTAGCAACAGTCTGTTATACATAAATAAAAGACCGTAAAATGTAGAATCAGAGTGTAATTCATTAATCAAAATGCAGCATTCAAAAGAGCCGTATCATAAAAAATGTTAATCCGCTCTTTTTGTGAGACTTCTTATCACAGCCCACGGGGCGACAGATAGACAGCCTGTTGTAAGTCAGTACCCAAAATGGCGGCGCCTAGAGTTTGAGAGCGGTCACGTGCGTCTATGACGTCAGCTGACATGTATTAATATATGGTTGGTCCATGTTGTGGCTGCTCTCAGAAAGAGGACTGAAGGGTGGAAATAAGTGGAGAGTCAATAATTACAGTATACTTGTAAAAAAACATTTATTTCTAGAAGTATGCTGCTCGAGAGTGGCTTTGACTTTATCGACGGTCGTACCTTTTCCTTGTGAGGAAAATGTCCCTATCAGGCTCCACACTTGGAACACCTGGTCTCCCCTGCCAGGTTGGCGAATTTAAGATGGCGCTCCCAAAATTTACTGAGGCACCTGGGGCATCCCTTACGGGCCGATTCAAATAACTGAGTCTAGTGGCCTCTCCTTGGCAAAGGCATTGTTCCAAAAGCAATTCGCTTGACTCCCTGTATTAATTCAGTCCCATGAAAAAGGGCCATCCATCTCCAAGTCGGGGGAGGCTTGCCAAAGGGCTTTCCCACAGTTGGGTAATTGGACGGTGGCGTCTGGCGTGTCAGTATAAGTTATAGGCCTGGGCTGCCTATTGTCTTCTCAATGTGAACATACCCATCAGGTGCGGAAACTGATTTTCCCCAAAACTCCTCCAATTCTGCTGCCTTTTCTAGCTCCTGTTTGTCACTGATGGCCTTTCAAGAGGTCTGATGGTGTGGAGATGGACATCCTGGGACAAACGGTAAATGCCACATGTATTCACATTGCCCTTCTGTCCCAGAGTGTTGATACAGGGTTATTTGTCTGAAAGTTTACGGATGGTTTTTGGTGTAGAAAGCCTACCACATCGATAACCACTTAAAATTTGAAACCTATTAACTGATGGGGATGCATATGTTTTGTGTGTCTGTTTTATTTTAAAATTTATTTAGTGAAGGTGTATGTTTATTTTCCAAGAAAATGGACTACGGACAGGCTACTGTATTCTGCACTGGCATTAAGCATTAATTTTTGAAACTTTTTTCCTTTGTGTATCACAAATTAATACTTGTTTTTCTCCAAAGTACTGTGTCCACTAACTATTTTAAGTGATCTCAGGCTAAAAAAGTAGATCAGTTGTAATGTTCAAAAATTGTTTTACCAGTGTATATTTATGTCAAAAGGGATTTTAAACATGAAACATATTAGAAAACTTGGTACTCAGAGACTGCATTACGGCCACCATGTTGCAATTCACTGACGGACGAATTATCATTGAATGTGAGCTTGAGACAAGTGTGGACAGTGCCCTCTTTACGCACATAGAACGTATTTTGGCATGTGGATCAAGAATATGCATTGGAGCCACAGCAAAATTGAAACACTTCCTCCTTAGCTCCATGTCCGTCAACACACATTTTATTGAAGTCCATCCATTGCTTTTTGAGATGTCCTCTTAACTGATTAATGATCAAACCAAAAAAAAAAAAACAAATGCCAGTGAAAACATATTACTTACTGGAGAAGGTATAAAAATATTTGAAGAATTTTTGAGATCAAATGTGTTCGCACTGCACTTGAGTTAGATTTGAATCCTTAAATCTGATTAAATCTGATAAGGGAAAGCATTGGAAGAATGACAGCTTCAGATATTCAGCTGCCAAATAACTCAACACTTCAAATTCAAAAATATTTCAGTTGTCAGATCATAACTGTTTCAGATCCTGATCATTTCAGCATCCTTCTAAGCTGTGTCTGTTACGCTTGTCCACATTTCAGTACTTGTGCAAATAGTAGTTTGTAGCTTGTAGTTGTTATGAACTGGAACAGGAATCAAGTGCAGAGGCAGAGTACAATCCAATAGACTAGTTTATTGACAGTTTAACATTATGTGAGGGGATGGAACCCCAAAAGGGGAGGTGGGGGCAGAGCCCTAGAGAATATGAGTACAGTTCAATACGGAGGTTATGGGAAAGCTGGGCTGTCAATCGCTGGCCATTGGCTTCCAGGATAGCGGTCAGGCGGAGTACATACTGCGACAGAGCCGAAATGTCCTATAGGAGGATGGAATGGCTTTAGAGGAACTAAGTTCCAATAGTGATGACTGCCGAAGGACTGGAGGCCTGCTCCAAACAAACTGGACAGTAACAGACTTGAAAGGTTAACAAGAGCATGGTCCCAATCCTGAGCCCCGGTTTAGCTTGAGAGCTTGTTCCTATTAAATTGGACGGAGGAACTGTCTTGAAAAAGGTTAACTTGAACGCAGTCCCTGTCCTGAATCCTGATTAGTTTTGAGATCTTGTTCCTCTTAAACTGAACAGAGGACCTGACTTTATCTAGGTTAACTTGAATGCGATCCCAAAACAGGACTTTGAGTAGGCTTATTAAAGTTAACTAAGTGAAGAGGAAAACCTCCTGAAATTGCTGCCAATATAGATTACGTCTCACGTAATAAAGACTGAGAGTTTCTGCCATTAAGGATTCCATCACGCTTAATAAAGACATTGAGATTCTTCTGGGAATACTGACTGAATACAGATTACATTACACATAATAAAGATGAAGGACTACAACGAGGAATATTAACTGGTTCAAACCACAGTTGGCATATTACAGTCCAGCAACATGCCACTGAAGGCAAGGGGCTTAAATACACGCCACATAATTATTAGGAAATGAACATGAAATGAGACTCAGCTGAGGAGGGCAAATACGCAAGTTGTAAACCAATCAAAGGCGGCATCCTTCTAATAGAATCGCAAGTTGCTGAATAGAAAGGAAAACGAAAGGCATTTACGCGAGGGTTGCGACATAATATACTTTTGGGCTCAGTGCCTCCAAATCTGAGTGATGGGATTACCTTGTATTGGCCTTCATGGCATGAAATATTGATGTCATACTTGTTAAATAACAACTGGAAGTTTTTTTTTTTTTGTGGAAAGTTGTGAAAAAGCTAATTTGTAATTTTATTTGGTCACAGGCAGTTCCTGAATATGTTTTCCACTCTAATTTTAGAGGTCTTAAAATCAGTACTCAAGGGCCACTGTATCTCTGGTTTTTCAGGATTTCTGCTCAGTCAGCAGCTATACAAGGAGTGGGGACTCCGTGGCCAATAAGTGACTTTCATTCAACCAGAAACCAGCAGATACAGCGACCCTCCAGGATTTGAACTTGAGACCCTTGTTGCAGATGGTGTAAGCCCAGATGTGATATTGACAGAAGATGAAGAAAAGGCGTAGTTTGAGAGAAGATAATAAAAAGAAGAAACCCTAAAATTCCATAGCCTGGATACTTTATAACCCTGTTCAGCATTATCTTACAAAATTTAGCTTTGGAATCAAGGGCACAGGATGGGAGCTGAACTTTTGACTGTGAGGGATGGAGGGGGTGCAGGGTTCTGCCGATGCTGGTCGGCAGTGGTCGGCGCCGACCAGCACTCGGAATGCACCGACCACCGCTCAGTTCAGATAGCTAGTGCTTTTCCCGACCGGCACTATTTTTTCAATGATCAGTTAAAATGAATGCATCCAGTGTCCAATAAAATCGCTAGAAACAAAACATAAATGACCCTAAATATGTTCCCCCCCTTCATGTTATTGTCAGAATAGTGAACTTTCGTTTTCTACCCACGCCCCGTCTGCGCTGGTCTTCATTGATACTGAAAAACCTGTCCAACAGTGATGGAAACACTGAGTGCCATCCAAGCCTGCGTGTGCTGGGTATTCATGGCGAAATGAATCTGAGGCTTAGGGGAAATGATCGGTGCGGTTGTCTCAAACTAATGAAAGACAGGCAATTATAATCGGACAGGGTGATTGATTTCTGTAGCGCTGTATTTTGCATGTCGAGAGAAAAATTTTCTTGTTATATAAACGACAGCAAAACTAAATAAATTTCTGTGGAGGACAGTAACATTCTTTACATGTTACTCCATCAGTGTTTAATAACAGTGGCGGTCGGTGGACGGAAAACTGAGGGGGTGGAAAACATACCTTGAAACGGATGAGATTATTGACCCAATTTTAATCATTGTTCTTGATTAACACGTTTTCCAACAATATGAAAAATCCATTTGCAGTTAAGTACACAGTTTCCCTTTTAATGAAATGGCAAGGTGACTGAATAATAAATTCAATAAAAAATATTTAATTCACGTGCCTTAATAGGTAACCCTTCACGAAAAAAAACCTACTGTGGATTTTCCGCGTTAACTTCTGCCACATCTTACAAAGCAAGAAATGCACACTTTTTTGCCTTCAGTTGACGCGTTTTATCTCTTGTTTTAACGAAGACAGTTAGCTACACCTGAGAAGGGAGAGTTAAAGTATCTTTTATCAAGCAAAATGACAAACAGATCGAGACTAATAAGCAGTTTAAAGACGTTTATCGCCCTCCCTCTTCTCTGTCCAACGGGTGCCACTGAAGAAATGTTTGAAACATAAATGACAATTGTTAAGTCGTATTCAGAAATTTAATCAAAAGTATTCGGATACAAAATAGAAAAACAAGTTTATGAATATGGCATCTATCTATGAAAATAAGAGGTATCTCGCTACGCACCGAGGAACACATGAAAAAAACAGCAATCTGGTGACTCAGAGGCAATCTGCTTTCGAATTGACGCAAAAATTTTCCAGCTCGTGCGCTGCGCGCGCTCGCATACAAACAATTCTCCGACCACCACTCCGAGCATCCTGGGCAGAACACTGGGGGTGTGATGTGGGGGGCTGTTCATTGCGAGGGGGGTCTTTGGTGGAATATACACATTTCCAGCATATTTTCCAAATATCTAGCTTTGAAAAAGTGCAGGGAGCTGAATTACATTTTCTGAAATTGGGGGATGGAATTGGGAAATGTTTCTTCCCTCTGCTTCACACCTGTTTGAGGTTGTGAAGAGATTCAAAAACAACAAACATTGAAAAGCAAAGACATTCTGTGATGTTGGTGAGTTGTATACCAAATTTTATTTGATTTATCTCGAGAGGGGAGTGTGGTCTGGGACACAGAATGAGAGGCGGGTTCTTTGCAGGCGTCCAAACTTCAGAGTGCAGCTCACACCTGGAGCTAGATTCTGATAGACCACCTGCTTCCGCTGTAAAATGAGAGAGGGTGAGATCTTCAGGACAAATGACCCTCCTGCACAGAAGACCCGGCCTGGCAGTGACGTTTCATACAGAGGGGAGAATTTACTGCTGCTGGGCAGGCAGGCATTTCAGGAGATCGACTAGATGCCTGTTAATCGACTGGTACACTTGACCGTACATTACATTATATTGCTTAATAGGCCTTTAATAGACGCTCTAATCCAGGGAGCCGCGTGACACGGACAACTCGAGCACAGATGGGACCCTAACCCTCTATAGCCCTGGTCCTCAAATCACAGTCCTCGAGGTCCGAGTACTGCTGGTTTTCCACCCTCCCTTCGCCTGGGAGTCAGGTGCATGGATAGCGTCCCTGACTGGCCAGACTAAGTTTTAATTTACTTACCTGGAATAAATGAAAACCTGGACTGAATTTGGATTCGAGGTCCGGATTTGAGGATCCCTGCTCTATAACAGTGGTCTTCAACCCCTGTTCCTGGAGAGTTACCGTCCTGTAGCTTTTTAGTCTAAGCCTAATTCAGCACACCTGATTCAACTAATTAGCAGCTCATCGAGATCTCTAAATGGTAAATGAGATGTACTTTGCTTTGGTTGGAGTGTGATATACTTCACTTATAACACCTATCGATGTCAGTTGCCATGGCGACAGTATTAACCGAAAAATGCACAAAAAGGGGAGAAGCGGACTTTCGGGGACGACACCCATGCGGTCACAGCCAACCGGACTGTCTTGTTAAATGTACTGTATTGGAATTTGTACTCTAAACAGCTTTGGTAAATCATGGTAAAACTACCTGGTAATTTTAATTACATGATGCTGACAGTAGTTTTACAAGCTCTCATGCACAATTTTCTGAATGAAGTGTTTATTTGTTCAATAATTAATGGCTACTGCACCATGTCAGGTTATTTTTGTGGCAATAATTGTCATTATTAGAGTGCATACAGATGCCACATGCTCTCATTCCTTGACAGTCGAAACAAATACTGTTCATTTATCAAATCGTAATCAGTCCTGATTGTTCTGGTGATACTGATGCTTGGAGTCTTGTTTTGGTAGAGATTTCACAGTGTGGAGTCATAGGAATGAACCTTGCATTCAAATGCTCCCACCGTGTGGTCGTTTTGCAGGCTTACACCTGAAGAGAAGAGCTCTAGTAAAGAGTAGTGGTCCAAGAATCTTTGTGGTCATGTGATCTGTGCTGTGTTGGGGGACTGGACTCAACCTCCAATATTTATGTATTAATGGGAGGACATTCTTAGCTGAGAGGGTTTTAACAATGCCTAATACAGGCAAGTTCCTGCTCCCAGTATTTACAGTAAAAGGCCACAAGTCCTCCATTTTGAAATTGCATCTGTTGAAGTGCAAAAATGCTCTATTATGAATTGCAATGTATTATTTATTAACAGTAAGATTTTTTCAGTTTTATCATAACTTATATTTTTGGCCTAACTTGCATTTTTTTGAGAAATCCAAATTTGGAGGCTTCCCTAAAGGGATACCATGGCACCCCAGGGTGCCACGGCAACCACTTTGAAAAAGACTGCTGCAGTAATGGTCCTAAAATGCTTGTTTATATTTTCAGAGCCTAGTAACACAATTAGAACTTTTACTATTACAAAGAGGAATTTTAAACTGTGTTAGTTTGAGACTGAAAATGAAGGCAATGCTGTGCATCATTTTTGTCTAAAAAATGTTCCAAAATAATCATGCTAAGGCGTATTTGTCATGCCCTAGCAATCTCTATCTTTGCAGTCCTTAGTCATACCCATGTCTCACGACACTCATGTGAATGCCGCCAATTTCTTTTCCTATTAAGCAACTTGCATACGACTATTAGAAGTATGCCTCCTTTGATTGGTTCACGTCTCGAGTCTATTGCCCTCTCTGGCATGTTTTTAAACCCCTTTAATTGAGTTGCAAGTCGCTGGATTGTAATTTGCTATTTGTGCTGAGAACTAGATGGTTACTCTTTGGCCCCATTTACACCTGGTATTAAAATGCATTTTTTGTGGTCGGATTGCTATCGGATAGCGTTTGACCACATACGGTTACACCTGGTATTAACTTGCGTCTTTAGCTTCTACATTATAATCCGTCCCACTGAGGTCACATCCTTCGTCTCCCCACTCTTAAAATGGCGCGCCCCGCTTACCGTAAGAACTGGTAAATAAGACGCACCTTTAATTCAGTATTTTTCCCTTAAAGGGACTGTGTCAGCTGGGGCACATGCGTAGGTAGAGTCTAGTCGATAAACACTTTCATACATGCAGTGCGATATCAAGGGAGCAGAAATACAAACCCCAAGCTTATTAGTACGTGTATAAAGCGTACCTTCGTCGCTGTATTAAATACAGAAGATGGCCTGCAAACGCGGAGTTGCTAGAGTAACCGTATTTATCTTTGCCGAAACCCACGGAGAATAAATTATACTACCCACCCATATTACTTTGGGCGAAAACACATTGAAAGTGTGAGGTAAGGTAAACCTGTGAATTCGTGGTGGAGTTTCAATCTGTTCGCATCGCGTGCATCCTTGAGAGGTATGGGGAATTTTTTATCAAGCAACTGTCTGGAATGTTCGCAGAACCTGTTTGTCGCAACATTTTGTCTGACATGCAGCTGTCATAGATCCAATCAACGTAGGCTCACTTAAAAGCAATAATAACGATACAAAAACCCGAACTATGACAAACTGATGCTACAAACAGACTCTACGATCAATAAAGATAGTTTTTTGGTAAAAATCTCATCAAACTTCTCAAGGATGAACGCGATATAAACAGATGGAAAAACGCTTACACGAAATCTCCGATGAACTTGAAATAGTTGTACCAACCCTTACGAAAATGAACTAAAGAGTTACTATAGTATACTATAAGAATTGTATAGTGTTCTAAAGTGTGGTTGTAGTGTTCTATAGTACGTTTCACCAGCTATAGTATTACAATAGTTTTTTCTACAATATTTCAATAGTAACACTAAAATCTCTATAGTGCGTTCCAAAAAACCATACAATTACTACAGTAATACTATAGTTTTTGATGGTAAATTTTATGGCATTCCAATAGTGGTTTTTTGTAAGGGAACGTTTTCAAGATGCTCCGCTTCGTCGCGCGCATGCGCCCCGGCTGACATAGACCCTTAAAAATGCATTGCGTCTTAGAAACAGGTGTTTAAAATGCTGCGAGAGGTAAAGGAGGATGTTCCAATGTGTATCCAGGAGAGGGCGCTGTGAGCTAGCCCTTGCTCGCATGTCCTAGAGCTTGGTATTCAGTCTCTCCGGTCTTGAGCTGGAAGCTGCGTTGCCCACCGCAACATAGCAAAAACTTCTAGAAAGAGCAATACAGCTGCACAGAAACTTCACGTCGTGGACTGTGCTGAACAAAATGGAAATCGCCATTTGTTTAAAGTAAATTGAAATAGTTTGGAACAACTTGTTAACTCATTTTTATAAAAGAATAGCTACTATAACACAGTCTTTGATGAAACGCTTTTTACAGACAGGACTCCCCACAAAATAAATTGCATCTTACATACCAATGCTACTTATCTACTTAGTTTTACTGTAGGTGTTTCCGCCCACGGAGTTATTGTATGCGGATTAGAGAAGCATTTGCATTTACATTTGTGTTCAAAGTGGCCAGAATCCGTCCCTGACCAACTTCAGAAGTGGTTTGAAAGACTGGATCACAATCCGCCCTCAGTGCGTCTTGAGTGCATTTACACCTGTACTTTCATGTGGTCAAGCGCTATCCGATTGCAATCCGATCACAAAAAACGCATTTTAATGCCAGGTGTAAACGGGGCCTTTGTCTTTATGAAGTGTAATGTAAACTTTAATGAGAGCCATTCCCGGAAGCTTTTCTCTTTATTCAACAAGTGTTGCCTGGCAAAACAAACGTCAGCCCCAGTGCTTATTTTAGTGCTTCGGACTCTGGCTCAATTTCACAAGTGTGACCTCAAACTTTTTGAACTTATAGTCCTGTGAAAATCCGTGACCTTCAGGTTGACCTTTCAGGGTCGTTCAAGGTCAAAGGTCATGGTGTTAAATAAAAGTCCATATGGGACTTCCTATATGCTCAGGAAGACCGTTTTTGAATTATAATGGAAAATATATTATTTTCAGTGATGACCTTGACCCCCCTGACATTTAATCCCCAACTGCTACAGAGACTATCAAAGCTACCCCGTCATGCAGCATATGGTTGGAAGCAGAATTGAAATGCACCTTTTGGTTTTGGTTTGAAGTCAATGTGATGAATTTGAAGGAACTTGCTGCAAAAAAAATTTACATTTCAGATGACATTGACCTTGACGCGCACACCTCCAAAATTTAATCAGGTAATCTACGAACCATTGCCCATGGACTGTGGAAGTCTGAAGTCAATCAGTGCAACAGTGCAGATGCTAGATTGTTGACACACGGACACGCAAGCAAACGAACAGACAGAAAGAACAAACAAACTGCACCGATTACTATATTTCGCCTTGCTGATTCCGTCGCGGCAAGGGAATTAACTGGAGCAAGCTCCCAAGCCTAATCAGGGTCCAGGATGGGGACCGCGTTCTCCTTAAGTCTTCCAATCTGTTACTATGTCCAGTTTATCGGGAACAAACTCCCAAATTTTCTGCAGTCATTAGGATTGGAAATATGTTCCCCACAAGCTACTTCATCCTCCTGTGGGTTCACTTTGATTCTGGCAATGTGTGCATTCCACTTGGCTGTATCTGGGAAGCGACTGGGTGGTATTGACAGCTCAGCTTCGCCTGTTACATTTGTGCTGAACTTTGCAATCTTCCTCAGTGGTTTCGTCCAGATTCATCACCGTACTGCTGCCAATAAACGTAACTGTTGGATTGCACTGTGCCTTTGCACTTGATTCCTGGGGCCTATTGCACAAAAGTCGGATCCTGAGATCCTGGATCAACGCCAAAGCGAGGATTGCCATATCCCTAACAGCGCGTTGCTGGCTTAATTGATTGCACAAAGCCAACAGCGGGTGGAGGAGAATTGGCTAAGTGAAGCCCAGTGCCGCTAATCCTGCTGAGTGCACGCACTCGGCTACCTCAAATAGACCCCGAGATCGATCACAGAATCGCTGATCATCACCATGGACACTAAGTAGCTGCAGCAAACGCATGCGCCAGAAACACTCAAAGACCACGTTCAAACAGAGGGACAATGGGATCGCTGAAATGCTTCTGCTTGCTATTCCTTTAGTTTCTGTCTGAATGGTGCGAGACGTTTGAGAGGAGTATTAAAGTGAGCTAAACTCAAGTGATAGTAAATTCGGGAGGTGATTCAGCGCTGTCAAAAAGGAGTTGCTGATGCATTTCAGCGGTACCGTGAACGAGATAAGCCGTAGCTGTCAGACAGACTTAAAGTCCCGCGAAGTCCGTACAGTTTGAGTATGTGAGTGATAGATGCATGTTATCTCTTTTAGCAGGAATATACTTAATAACCTACGGAAGTACACAACCGTACCAATTGTGTGTCCCAAGTGCGCTGTAGGCCTGTGTTTTTGTCCTGAACAAAAGTCCGATCTAGAAGACGTTGTCAGATTAGTTGAGTTTACTTGCTGCTATTAAACGCATCTGATGAAGACATACTCAAATTTAAAAGTAGAGAGTTAGCGTCAGAAAATTACGTCAAGGAGCCTCCTGAAAATGTTTGATTCCAGTATCGCGAAGCGAGCGACATTCCATTCGTGTCCTATCCAGCATTAAGGCAACGACTCTACCTTGCCCGTCGCAGTCGGAATAAAGAAGGAGAAAAGTAGTAGCAGTGCTGTTTATAGGGGGTTACCAAGAGTGATTTAAGACCGCGCTGAAACACGGTATCCTACTTCATTCAGCACTGCTCATTTTCTACTCTGATGGAAGTCTCAACTTGGGGAATAAGGACAAATCTGACAATGACGGATTCTAAATATGGTTAAAATGTGACATGGAAGGGGGACTGATTGAACTGTGATGGTCACTGTCACATGGATACTTGAATATAATGATCGAATATTGGCTATTTTACTGACATCAATGGTCACAAGTTTCTAAACAATTACTCTGGGCCTATTATAATTGAGATAGCAATGTGTAGTGGACAATTCAGAATGACTGTTAAGGACGTTGATTTTCAATTTGGGTGACTGCTGAATGAGATGAGGTGAAATTGGCTGCAGACAAGAGCTTAGCTAGTTCATAAGCTTGCTCCGGTGCTGGCTAGCTCCATAGACTTTGTTTCCATAGTAACTAGTGCCATGGCTTAGCTCACACGCTCTGTGCAACCGAAATGGGGCTTGAGATCAGGCTAATCCCGTGCCCATCCTGGGCTAATCCCTTATCCTGCCTTTGTGCAATAGGCCCCTGGTCTAGAACATAATGGATTAATCCAGCCACGAGATGGAATCAGCGGAGATGCCTAGCCTGGTTGACACTTTGAGCAGGGCTTTAATGGTAAAAATAAAGGTGGGTGAACTATAAACTTCAGCTGCCATTATACAAAACTAGATCTAAGACTTGAACAATAAAAGTCAAAATCATGTTTCCAAATAAATATAATAACAACAACAATAATAATAATAATAGTAATGATAACTAGAAAAGGCTAAATTTTCTGAAGAAAATTTGTGTGCTTGCTTCAGCGAGAAAAGTTGAAGAGGTTGGCTTATAAAATTGAAGTGCTTGGAAACTGAGAGGCAAAGGAAATTGCTGAGGAAATGTAGAAAAACTGCTGAAATATAAACACAAGACTTTAAAGCTGAAAGTAATTGTTTAAGGAATTGTGACTTTTCAGCTGCATCATGACCGAGTCTACTCTTCTTCAACCCAGCTGTAAAAAAAAAAAAAAAAAGGTGAATTCGAGTCAATGAGGTTGATTAATCTCTATGGCTCTGTGCGTATCTAGGTGAACGCAGTGCATGCTGAGAAATTAGCTTTATGGCGGAGCAAACATGGCAGGCTATGGCAAGCCGATAGTGCATAATTCGTCTGTATAAAACGCGTTTTGGGACGAGAATGCGCGTTTTACGCCGTTATTGATTTTTTTCGGCGCTTTTAATGCCGTTTCTCGCGAGTACGGCGTTAAAAGCGCCGTTTTCATATGCAAATTAGCGGCGTTATTTAAAAGCGCCGTTTCCACGGTAATGAGCTCCTCCCATTGATTTCTTTCAGCCAACACATTTTAACTGCTCTCCTCCAATCACCTGCCAAGGGAAACAGACCACATCAATGCAACCCAGATTTCCTTCTGCAGATCTTCCTGTTAGAAAGTTTGCACAAGCCTGCAGTGCATAGCTACAGTCTGATGCGAGCCTGAAGGAAATAAACCATGCACACTTTTTTAATAATTAAACATTTCTTTGACAAATAAGGTTGCCATTTTGTGAATAATATTGCCAGTTACATAGCATACTGTTTATATGTATGAGCAGTAGGCTATCTGCGATTCATCTGGTTAGATCCTTGGTTCCCAAACTGTGGTTCGTGTACCACTGGTGGTGCTTGGCTCCCTCTTGGTGGTACTCAGGGGAGTTTCACAGTTTCATATTGTTTACTAAGTGGTTATAGCACGTGTGAAGGCTTATCGTCGCCCAATCATTCCAATAAGATCCTGTGTCACTCGCGGTTAACTTTTGACCATAAAATAGGCAAACATACGTACTTCGGGATTCGGCCCAGCAATTTCATTACATTATCTCTGAGCCCCAATCATGTTAACCAGCTTGTCTGAACCAAGTTCCAATGCGACATATCGCCACAAACATCGTATTACTTATCAAAGTCAATGCAAAGACGCGCGTCAATGCAAAGTCAATGCGTTTCGCGTGTATTTGCATCTTTGCTTTGACTATGAGGACCCCATTTAGCTGAGGGGGGTGCTCTAGAAAGCAATAGGACCAGTTTCCAATTTCACTCTAAATATTGTCTTTTTAAAGATTTTTATTCATTCTTGGAACTTAATAAATATTTACTCCTTTTGTGCTGCACCTCCTGTGCCTGTGACCCTTATTGGTGGGTGTGGTTCATTCCTTGGGGTAGAAGGTGAAGGTGGGCGAGATTGTGCCTTCACCTGGAGGCAAATGTCAGTAAATAGTAAATCTAAGGTGGTTAATGTGAAGTTGCCAATCCATGATCTCAGATGGATTGTGGAATGTGTTCTAGAAGTGGGTTGTAAGACTGAAGCAAAAGGATGTGGGCTATTTCCTTGGCTTGGTGAACAGACTGCAGCACAGGTGAGACTGCAAGGTAAGGCAAAAAAATAAAAAATTCCGGGCTACCAGCAAATTGTTCACAGATGTTTACCCTGGCGTAATGTACATTTCATCCAAAATCGCTGAAGTCTATGAATAAATCGAGCAGGCATCCATAGAAGTGCATGAAGCGTATGTCTCCACTGGGATTTGAACCTGTGGCTCCTCAGGCAAAAGCAATGGTAATTCATGGGTGTCACCCTCTCAGCCATCTGGTGACTGAAGGAGAAAGAACATAGATTTTCTAGCTATGGTGATACAATTCTAAGAATAGCACCATTATCTGCCAAATATATGTTTTTAATTAATAGAGAAATGTGGACAAACTGCTCAAGATGAGGCTGCAAGGTACAGTAAAGTAAAATGCAGAGATCAATGCTGAATAAAGAGAAAGAAATTGTAGTTCTTATATGCTTTTATGATTAGGGATGTGATGCTACATACTATATGATCCTCATACATAAACAGTATGCTATGTAACTGGCAATATTATTCACAAAATAGCTACCTTATTTGTCAAAGAAATGTTTAATTGTGGAAAAAGTGTGCATGGGGCTCAATGCAGACCCTGATTAGTAAAATCAGGTGCAGCACTATTAAGCTGCTTTTCCACCGAACGCGGAACAAATTTTTTTGCACGACAGATTACATTCAAAGTCAATGCAAAGACGCAAATACACGCGAAACGCATTGACTTTGCATTGACGCGCGTCTTTGCATTGACTTTGATAAGCAATACGAACGATGTTTGTGGTGATATGTCGCATTGGAACTTGGTTCAGACAAGCTGGTTAACATGATTGGGGCTCAGAGATAATGTAATGAAATTGCTGGGCGAATCGAAACGATATGTTTGCCTATTTTCTGGTCAAAAGTTAACCGCGAAAGTGACACAGGATCTTATTGGAATGACTGGGCGACGATAAGCCTTCTGCGTGCTATAACCACTTAGTAAAAATATGAAACTGTGAAACTCCCTGAGTACCACCAAGAGGGAGCCAAGCACCACCAGTGGTACACGAACCACAGTTTGGGAACCAAGGATCTAACCAGATGAATCGCAGATAGCCTACTGCTCATACATATAAACAGTATGCTATGTAACTGGCAATATTATTCACAAAATAGCAACCGTATTTGTCAAAGAAATGTTTAATTATTGAAAAAGTGTGCATGGTTTATTTCCTTCAGGCTCGCATCAGACTGTAGCTATGCACTGCAGGCTTGTGCAAACTTTCTAACAGGAAGATCTGCAGAAGGAAATCTGGGTTGCATTGATGTGGTCTGTTTCCCTTGGCAAGTGATTGGAGGAGAGCAGTTAAAATGTGTTGGCTGAAAGAAATCAATGGGAGGAGCTCGTAATGAGCTTTTAACGCCGTTTTCCGCAACGCCGAAAATAACGCCGTTAATTCGCATATGAAAACGGCGCTTTTAACGCCGTACTCGAACGGCGTTAAAAGCGCCGAAAAATAAAGCAATAACGGCGTAAAACACGCGCGTTCTCGTCCCAAAACGCGTTTTATACAGACGAATTATGGCACTATCGGCTTGCCATAGCAGGCTACACTGACAGACTGCCGGAGCTGTTGAATGCTTTCAGCTCACTGTCAGTCTCTCCCCCAGTCCAAACTGTACAACGCTGACCTTGCCAAGCAGTGAAATGCTACTATTCGCAGCTCTCTGTTCATTTCTATGCAGTGTCTTCACTAGCTAAATAGTTAATAACAGCAAGCTGCAAGATATCGTTAACACATGTTGCAGGGCTCTCAAGTCTCACGCAGTGAGCGTGATTTTCACTCATTTTTTTTAACTGTGTTCCAGCTCGGCTTGCTTGTGAATATTCAATAACTGATCCGGAAGTGCCATCTAGTGATGGAATATTGTAACTGCATACATACATTTGCAGCTCCACGTCCACTGAAGGACACATCTGCACAAAGATACCCTGCCGAGCACCATTGTTCTTCTGGAACACGCCAAATCCAGATAACCCGTAAATGATTAATTAAATTCATATTTTAATTTGAAACGAGCAACTAAGTTGCCAGTGTCAAAGTAAGAAAGTGAAAGTATACTTTTTATCTTTTAAATGTAGTAGAGTAAAAGTAAAAGTCACGGTTTTAAAAAATCTTAAGTAAAGTACAAATCCTCAAAAAAAAAAAAAAAAACTACTGTGCTGTGACGAAGTGCATGTACTTCGTTACTATGCACCTTCGAAAACGGGAGTATCATGCACCCCCACCCACCCCACCCGGGAGAAAATCTCACTCTAGCCTGCATTCAAAACTTGAGAGCCCTGCATGTTGTGATATTATTCACGGCTCCTTTTTTTTTTTAATTTCTGTGCTATTATTAGCTAGTTAGCTCGCGCACACACAGTGCACAGAATGGGTTCAAAACGGGTCGAACTTGAGTTTTGAAATTGCCATCACTACAGCTGACATAATTAATAGCTAGCTGACGTTAACTATTGAACTACTCAATGAGTATGGAAAAGTTACGTCTGCTGGCTCAGCAAGGATGGCAGTTACGGTCATTTTGATACCAGTATTTCGCCTGTTTTAGATACGATCGTAAATATATCTAGGTAGTGCGAACAGTTGCTTGTATATACAGGAATAGGAGCTCTCTGCTTTGCAAATTTTTTTATTGTAATGTGTTCTCATGGACCTGTCCAGCGAAAAGACCGGTCTTTGCTGCCCTAAATGTGCTCTCTTGGAGCTGGTTTGAGTGACTGTACAAACGACAATACGGAAAATTCTTTCACTGAGTTTCACGCAGAAGAATGAGATTTGTCTAACAGTCGTATCAATCTTAATTCGAACGATGATAATGCTGAGGCCAGGAAAAAGTCCAGCAGAGGGCAGAATTGAACTGCAATGCCGCTATGCCACAATTTCGCTGAACCATTTGAGTTAATGGTTTGGTCCAACGGAGATTTTAGCTAAGGCGTCTCTTACATACTACTGCCTCTACCTCAAAGATAGTAGGTCCGAAATGGAGATACCACACTAGAGAGGAGAGTCCGCTGAGCAAAATATGTCAAAAGTGTGTGTGTAGTGGCAAAAATGTGGGAACAGGAGCAAGTTATAAAACTTTTTGTTTTCAGTTTTCCAACCGGAATTTTCTGTCTCATTTAATATAGGAGTTAACAGAGAATCGGTTTGTGCTTCTGTCGCTTTTCAGCTCATAGTGCCAAAATCGTCTGTCCAACTGCTTGCATAGATACATTTTCGTGACCAGCGCAACTTTTCCTTCAACTTGGATAAACAAATATTTATGTGGAGTGAAAACTGTGGGACTTAGAGCAAGTTTAAGAGAAGACTTCTTGACGATTCTAGAGCTGTTCGCCACTCTAGCCGTGACGTCACCACACTGTAAGTTCCCAGAATGGATTGTAACAGAAATTATTTTAAAAAAAAATTATAGAAGTTACAAAAAATTTGAACAGAGAAGATTATACAATTATACAAGCTTAACTCAACATTTTGCAGTTTGAATGACATTTCTAGCTAAAAGTATGACAGAGTAAAAAAATAGTAGAAAATAGCTGAATCTACCGAATCAGCACAAAAATGGCTTGATTTAATAGGACCCCAAAAAATGACTTTTAAAATTAAATATCTCGAAAACTAAAAAGAAAATCAAAAATCTGTACGGATTTAACGTAATTCAGAACAAGCTGAATTTTTTAAAGTTTGAACGGAATCAATAGCTTAAACGGTGTAGGAGGAGTTCGTTGGCTAAATTTAGGCGGAAGAAGACAAAGAATAAGAAGAAGAAGAGAATAGAGTGTGCTGCTTCTGCTGAAGCAAGCACACAATAATACACCCATGGGCAAGACTAGATATACGAGACCAGAACAACTTAAACCAAGTCATATATCCTGATAAGTATATAATTTTACTATGATTACAATAGTTTATTTTGATAGTTGTTTTATTTGGCTGTGGTTAGAAATAAAATAAATAAAACTGGTGCTACAGTTGCTGCTACAAAGCTAACTTGCAGAGAGGATGAGATGGTTTCCTGGCCCTAGCACTCCAGCTCCAGATAACAGCACCCGGAACTCTCCTACTAGTGCAGATGACATCATGACAAAAGTGTACTGACCCATTCCGTTAGATCTGTGAAACAAAACACCATTTATTTTTCACATCTATAAAAATCACCCCCCATACCCCTCTCCCTGTCAAGAGAAAACTGTGCAACCTCCGCGTCACCCCTCAGACCTTTCAACTTTCAGACTAATATTTATGCGGCTTTTTTTGCGCATGCATATGGGACAGTCGAGAGGAGACACTCCCTGAATTTGACTTAACAGTCTCCTGTAATAGTATCTCATACCCCACTTTTTAAAGGGGCAGTAAGCGGAAATGCATCATTTCTAGATTGAAGGAATTAAAAATCGCTATGTGAAGAACGAGAGGTGTAATTTCATCTGGAGTATAGCAGGACGTCACACACCCGCTCTCTGTGTTGATCTCCAGCCCCTTGTGTACAAGCCCGGTCCGGCTGCGCATTCATGTACGTTCATGTGAATCGCCCAAGAATGCATTCATACAGTCAGTGAGCAGTGGCAGCGCGTATTTTTTAAAAAGCGAAATGGTGGAGAGTGGAATAAAACGTTCACCTGAAGAGGAGCAGGATCCAAAATTACATCTAAAGAAACAATGGTCGTTGGTGAGGAAGTTGTCGGATAAAGAAAGGGACAGAACCCGGATTAATATTGGCCTTGCATTTCCAAGGTGGAGAGCACTGCGAGAGCTAAAGGGGCTACAGTTTGACTCGGAGCTAGCTCTTCTTCTCCTGGACAGGTAAGTAACAACATAAAGTCAAATGTCTGCTTTAATTAGTGTTACAGTAACGTTAGGCACATGTTACTATGTCAATTACATTTAATGTTAGAATTGTAGCATGGGTTAATGTCCAGAGCTTGAGTTGTTAGCGGCTCGGTCCCAGCAATGGGCCAGGCGTTACGGTTGTGTTAGGTGAGTAGCCTGGCAGCCAGCTAACATTTGCAATTAACGCAAATCTGTAGTTTCATGAGCATTTCAGGTTCGATGTACTGAGTAATAACGTTGCGAAAACTTAAACTGGCCCGTCATTCTGCTGAATAGCAGAGGTAGAGGGAGGTGTGGCTCATGACGCACTTTGTTTTGGCCTACAGGCAGTGCACAACAGCAAACCTAGCGGTGAAACGATTTCGCTTATTGCCCCTTTAAGGTGACTCAAACTTTTTAAAATCACTCAATAACAAGTGCGTAAACCAAAATGAAAAGGTAGGTAAACCGTATTTTGTGTTTTAAAAGGTATGTAAACGGTGTGTATGTGCATTTGCCCCCCACTACAGCCCTGACCCTGAGGTATCAGGGTGGGTGGATTGGTTTGCAGGAGGCTGACCTCCAGCAGCTCTGCCAGTCCATTGGAGCCCTCTCCAGTCAAGTTGTGGCTGGGTCAGAAATTTCATGGGACTCCACCGACGCACAAGCAGCCTGTGACCTTCTATAACAGAACCTCCCTCAGACGCTAGCCATTCGGGAGCCCAACCTGGTCCTGGACCCCACCACCTGTTGCAGTTTCCTGGCTCACTGTGTGATGGTTCTCGATCTTCAGCCATCTTCCTACCCTACTTAATGTTCCAGAGTTGCATTTGTCGTCACTGGCCTCTGTGGACGTGCCAGGGACTGGGTTGCCGCCTGCTGGGATGCAGGCCATCCTTCAGTGTCATCTTTTGCTGCCTTCGCTGCTCAGATGAAGGTGTTTGACGAGTCCCAGTCCAAACATGCTTCTGCCTGGAAACTGTTCCAGTTGCATCAATGCACCCTGTGTTGGATTATTCCATCGACTTATGCACCTTGGCTGTCTCCATGCACGGAGATGCCCAGGCATGGTTCGATGTCTACCTGTTTGGATCGACAGAGTGAATTCAGGTCGAGTTGACCACCTGTGGTCTCCCTCCAGATCTGGACCAACTCATTGACCTGGTGCTGAGGATTTGCGTCTGGCTGCAAGAGTGCTGGTCGGACCGGCGGGCAAGGTTACAGGCGCCCTCTCTGCCTGCATCCAAAGATGCTCAACCCGGAGCTTATCCCTGCTCGGCTTCGCAGGCCGCTCACTGAAGAATGGCTGCACCGGATAAAGTTGAATCTCTGTCTCTGTCTGGCCATTGCTGAATGCCAAATTTAACTGATGCAAGTGACATTGGGTATTGAGGTGCTGTTGGGTGCTGCTGTCTCATCTTCCCGTCCACTCCTTCCTCTTTGTCTGACCTGGCAGGGCTGCCCAGTTACCATCCTGGCTTTAATTGACTCTCGCGCCGACGGGAACTTTATTCATCCTGGTCTCATTCGCCACCTGAGGGTCCCGACTGTGCCTCTGCCAGCTCCTCTCCAGTCCCAGAGTCTGATTGAGATTGCCCTTCCTGACCTCACTAAGGTAACTCAACCATTGCCTGTGCTGACCTCCAGTAACTATACTGAAAAGTTGGCATTTCTCATTATGGAGTCACTGCCCAGGTGATGTTTAGGAGGCCCTGGCGTGAACTTCACAATGCTTGTGTGGACTGGCCTTTGTGAACAACATTGGAGTGGATTTTGTCCTGTTCATAGTCCTGTTTGTGTGCAGCCTCCAGCCCAATTGCACCTCCTTCTTCTGGCTATCAGGAGGAGCAGCCGGACCTGAAGGGTGTTCCCCCCATCTGTCACGACCTTTGCATGGCATTCAGCAAAGCCAGAACAATGTCACTTCTGCGTCACAGGCCCTATGATTGTGCTATTCTCTTACTGCCCAAAACATCGCCCCGAGGGGTCGGCTATAGTCCCTGACCAACCAGGAGGCCCAAGTTATGGAGGAAAACATAAATCAATCCCTGGCTTGCTGGAATAATTTGGGATTTTTTTGTCATCAGGCGGAGCTGGTTTCATCTGAATGGACAAGAAAGATGGGTTGATACAACCCCGCATTGACTATCGGGGACTCAATGCAATTACAATAAGGAATCGTTATCCTTTGCCCCTGGTGAACTCAGTATTCTGTAGTCTGTAGGGCTGCCACTTCTTTACCAAGCAGCATTTGTGCAATGTTTACAATCTAATGCAACTACGGGAAGGAGATGAGTGGAAGATCGCATTTAACACGCCCTCAGTCTACTATGAATATGTGGTGATGCTGGTCGGGCTTGCTAACGCCCCCACTGTCTTCCTGAACCCAATAAATGACGTCCTCTGAGACATGGTATTTTGGTTCATCTATGTCTACCTAGACAATATGCTGGTCTTCTCTCCAACACTGGAGGATCATACCCGTCATGTCCACTTTGTCACCCAACGGCTCCTGGAGAACTAACTTTACCTGAAGCTGGAAAAGTGTGAATTCCATTGCACTGCTGTCTCTTTCCTGGACTTAGTGGTGACGCAGGAAGCCCTGGAGGTAAATAGCCAGAAGGTAAAAGCTGTACTGGATTGGCCGAACCCCACAGATTGCATGGAGCTGCGAAGGTTCCTTGGGTTTGATAACCACTCAACAACAGCTTCTTCGAGGGTACTCCGCGGTTGCTACTCCCCTAACCAAGCTGACGTCTCAGGCAGCCTCTTCCTTTAGCCATCTTACGAGACTGTTTGCTACTGCTCCTTTCCTCAAACTTACGAAATCCAAGTGCCAGTTCATTGGAGAAGTTGACGCTTTAAATGTGGGTGCTGGAGCTCTCTTCTTGCAGCAAGCTGACAATGTAAAACTACGTCCATGTGTTTGTTATTTTCATTGCTTGTCCCTTTGAGAGAGGAAGTAAGCCATCAGTGATCGAGAGCTGCTGGTAGTGAAGCTGGCCTTCAAGGAGAGGAGGCATTGGCTTGAGGAGTCGCGGGTTCCCTTTCTTGTCTGGACAAACCATCACAACCTGGAGTACCTGTTCGCGGCTAAAAGGCTGAATCCCAGGCAAGCACGTTGGTCCCTCTTCTTTGCAAGATTCAATTTAGTCTTCACTAAGTACAAAAAAACATTAAGCCTGACTCCCTGTCATGACAATATCTTTCCATACCTGAAGACTGATACCATTCTTTAGGGTAATTGTCTCCTGGCTGTCACCAAGCTGCTGGTTGAGAGTGAGGTTGTAGAGGCCTCGCAGTCCTGATCCTCATCAATGGACACTCCCCCTAACCAACTCTTCATCCCCAAGACAGTGTGAGGCTGGGTCCTGCCACCTCTTAGCTGGCATGCCATCCCGGACTTTCTTGCGCTCTTGTCCTTCTGTGTCGGCGCTTCTGGTGGCCCACCATCTACTACTCATTAATTCATAGCAGCCTGTATAGTGTACGCCCACTCCAAATCAAATAACCAACGACCCTGTGGTCTGGGGCTGCCCTTGGAAATTCCCAGTTGACTGTGGGCATGTATTGCTATGGATGTTGTCACAGCGCTACCTCCATCAGATGGGAATACGGTCATTCTTACTATCGTTGACTGTTTCACAAAATCAGCCCACTGCGTGCCATTGGCCAAGCTGCCCACTGCCAAGGAAACTGCCGACCTACTCCTCTAATGCGTTGTTGCCTTCACCGTATGTCTCAGGAGGTGGTCTCCGACTAAGGTCCCCAGTTCTCCAACCTTTCCTAGGAGGCCTTCTACACCTTGGATGACTAAGCCTGACTTCTTTGGTAGCCTATAGTGCCAGTTAATTAAAACTTTCCCTCCTGAATTTCCTGATAAACTTAATTCCTAGTTGCACACAAGTGAGCAGGACTCTTCTAGGGCACACTGAAATGGGTCTCCAGGGGGAAGGGGTTAATCAGTACATGTCTGAAGTGTTGAGTGGGTCATGAGGAAAAGTTACAGTTAATTGTGGTGATTGTAGCAATGAGAAATTAAAATTTGCTGCTTAGAGCTATTAAATGCTGTAAAATGACATAAGGTGGAGTGCACAGTCCTCACCAAACTCATTGTCACCCTCATTAAAAATGATGACAAAGGGGCAGTATAAAATTAAGACAATAAATGTTCCTATGCTCAAAAAATTGGACAGCTGTATTCTTTTCAAGGGAGCAGGTCTTTGTTTCATTAGTCTAATTTTCCTTGAAGCGAGGCACTGCAATTATTTACACCAAATGTGTCAGTCATTTCCAGGAGTCAGAAACAACAGAACTAAACAGCAGTATTTCACTTAGCCACTAGATGGCAGTATGTAGCCATTTTATTGCAGTAGTGAACAGTTTTTTTTTTTTTTTTTTTAGCTCCCTGCAAAAACAAGCTAACATGGCCATTGAGCTGAGAACCATGGCATTCAATTCATTCAACTTGTAGTTTGTGTCATGCATTTAGGGTTAACAAAAGCACATCAGAATTTGTGTGTAGCTCATGAAACAGGAGCTGGTATGCTGTCTAAGATAATTCAGGAAGGTTGCTCTTTCACATCGAGCAGTTTGGCTATTTGGTTTTTTTTAGGATATTGTCTTTATTTGGACATCATTCATTACTTAGGAATAAATGTGAGTAAATCACAACACTGAAGGTTTTTTTTTCTTTTAAACATAGCCTGTAGCCTTGGGGCAAGCACATTTAATTTGGATTCTCGGGGCTAGTGCTTCAAGATTAATGGACCTTTACCCTGAATGTTTTCAGGGGCGATTGGCCCCTGCTTAGTCTAATCAAATGTAAGAGGGTTTTGGTAAGAGCGTCCGCTCAATTAATGGTATGTGACTAATTAGGAGTTAGTGTGGGTCCCTTGCATTATCTGATTACATGCGCTGTCAGTAAAGACAGTGCACTCCTGCTCCTGCCCTGACTCCTCTACCACCATTCAGTTGGACCAACAACTGTAATTCTGTAATTTCATTAGAACCAACTTCATGAACACTAGTGTATGGAAACTCCTTCTTCTGGGGAGTGTACCTGTCTTGGGTCCGCTCAAAGTGAATTCAGACACAATGGCATTCAGTTTCATCCCAGATAACTCCCATTTTTTCATAGCAATGCCTCCATACTCAGAGTGAGGTCCATACCTGGTTTATTGAGATCTGAACAGAAGAACTTTGCTTGGTTTAACCCAAGCGGCAACCTGCGGGGCTACATGTTTACAGCCTGGTTCAAAAGACGGTTTTGGTCTCTATGGCTAATTTTCCCCTCCGTGAAAACTGTGGGGGGAGTGAATTTTTTTGTAACTCTACTATTTGCAGTATATAAAGGCTTAAATTTCTGAATAATTAAGGGTGTGGCCATTTTGAGTGACAGAACCTTGAATTGCACTGCTGTCTCATCCGGTTATGTTGTGGCTAGAGTAGAGCACAGGCCTACATGGCCCCGGGCTTTAGAGTAGGAACGCCGAGCCCTGCCGCTAACCACGGGCCTAGCCTGGCTGTCTGAGGGAGGGGGGTTACTACAGCTCAGCTAGCCTAGCCGCTAATCCTTGGCCTTTTCTAGTCGCCTCTGGGCCATTATTCTACCTAGCCTCACTCGAGTCACAGAACTTGATCCATTGGCTGCGTTTCTGACTGGAGATTTTTATCGAAATATCAGGATGATAATGTCTTGCTGTGTGGTTGGGAGTCTGTGGTCTATTTTCTAAGATGATGAAATTCTAATATTATTTCATATAACGTTATATGTCAACACGAAGTAACGTTAGTTCGTTCTCTTGCCAACTAGCCAGAGAATGAACGCAGTAACCCCCCCGGTTAGTTTTTACGCCTGCCACAGTTATTATACTGGACAAAGAAAAACAAATACAAAATACAAACTATCAAATATTTCAAATTCAAAATTTGGGGTGATCCCTAACTTTATTTGTCCAGTATATATAGGCATGCAGTGAAGTAATAGTGAAACAGAAAAGTGTTTGAATTTAGGGTTAACATATTTTTGAACAAAAGCTGTCAGTCAGGGGTTGGAAAACTGTCACGGCTTCCCTAACAGGTTGCCAACGTAACTGGCTGGTCAGCTACAACATTAGAACCACCGTAGTACGCTACCAAATGACGGGGCTCCTTAGCTGATTCCCCGGAGTATTTGGAAGGCTTGACCGGAGATTGCCGTGGTTATACACTCAGTAGATTCACACAGCAGTATCTTATAGAACTGCATTTGCCACCAATGGATTCGTTCAATTTTCAGTGCAATTACTGAATGTTATCATTGTAATTAGAAAGGCTAGCTAGCTAGCTATATAGCTAATTTAACATATCCCACGTTATCTAGCAAGCTAGCTAGCTATCGCTAAAAGTGTTTCTACATGAAGACTACCATCCACAAACAAGCTAACCACATTAACATAACTAATAAGCCAGATGGCAACGAAAAAGTGCTACTAACCAGCCATGTTCGGCTATATTAGCTGTCGCGAGGAGTAAAGGCTTTTCCTCCGAAAGTAACATCAATTTTACATCACGATTAAAAAAAATTTGCGCATCGCAGTGGTATCGTTAGCCAATATTAAGGACAGAGATAAGCTGGGCAGCTGATGAAAGAACCATGGAGCCTTTGAGCCAGACGCCCAGCTGTGTTAGTATTGAAGAGCCCACATATGCTGGCTACAGTAACCAATTAATTCAGCATTCACCGAAGTCAAAATGTAGGGTGATAATACTTGTGATCAGAATCCCGCAACCGCTTCACGAATATAAAGAGCGTTCGACCCGCCACCGCAAGCTGCTTGGCAGGATCCATTGCTTTACTGGGACGGATATGACCCTGCACCTCGGCCTTAGCGTACCAGGTAGCATCGAGCTGTGTTAGGTTTTTAGTTGAGTATGGAAGCCAAAGCTAGCTTGGTAGCTGCGAGCTTAGAGGGCGTGTTTCAGCAAACGAGCTCCATTCGGCCCACCCACTGGGCTTGCGTCAGCCCCAGCAACGGCCCGCCTTTTTGCCCATTTTTGGATTATCCGGGAGGTAGGCGGAGTCAAGTAAGTGCCAAGATGGCGACCAAATTTGCTTCAAAATGGATATTCAGAAACTTATGGGTGACGTCACGGAGGCTATGTCCATGTTTTATACAGTCAGTGGTTTAACCTCATCCTAATCACACATCATTTGGACCAACTCGAAAGCTGTGCCAGTCCTCGTTAATCAACCTCATTAATGTTTTTGTGGCTGCAATGGAAGCAAGTTGCTCCAGTAATGTTCTAATGTATAACGGAAAGCCCACTCAGAAGAGTGCAGGTGGCTATAAGAAATTTTTTTTCCCTTTGCTTTCGCACCGCCAATAGGAACCCCTTGAAGTGACATAAGCTTGCCGGCGTTTGATATACCAGTGTCACATCTGCTCAAAATACATTAGAACTTTAGCAGGACATACTGTAGCTAGCTAGCTATGACAACAACAAAATACAATGTATCACTAAATATGGTGAAGTTGAATGTTTGTAATAAACTGAAAATTCTGTTCTTACTCTTGCGGCTCTTGTTCAAAAGGACCAGATGTTTGTTGCTTTTTCGCCTATATTTAGTAAACGTGAGCGCAAGCAACTTGTGCTGTGCTTTGTTATGCTAAATGGGCTAAACGTTGCATTACTGGTTAGTATTTCTTATGTTTTTCTCCTAGTATACACGGAGCTGCTAACCTCCTGCTGACGTTTCCACCGGCGAACTGCAGCTCCTGGTGCCACTGGTGATGGCCTTTAAAAGCCTAATAGCCAAATCCTTCATCCACGCATAGCTTGTACAGGAGTTTAACCAATCAACATACACTTACGCCACTGATAGTTCCTCTTGTTCTGTGAAAGTACCTACTCTGAAATTGGAGCTAAAAAAGTTTGTCTGAACACAGTTCTAAGAACTTAAATCGTTCACCGTTCCTACGGTGCGAATACCAAAAAAAGGGAGGTTCTTAGAACTAAGCTCTTAGTACTATGAAAAACTTCCTCTGGTCCGAAAACGCCTCTCGATTTTGGATCTAGGTCCACGTTGTTTACAAGTGTCAAAGAATGATATTTAAGATGGCTGAATCCTGGTGAGCCTTTAATACTGTTCTCTCATTGCTGGAAAAATGTGATTTTCTTATTCAAATGCTGCCTCTAGTTAAACCTCCCAGTGCAATGCAATGTCAAAAGAGAGATCTGCTGTCTATCCCCGAGTGCCAAAATTACATAATCTCTGAATGCATGAATAAAGTCCAATTCGGCAAGCTGTTTCGTGCCGTCTGCGGGGACGCTGACTCAAGCTAATTAAAATGCCCCCATGTGGTTGAAGGTTTAGCATATTCTGTGATCCCCATCTCTATCACTGGCTGTCGGTCAGAAAAAAAGTTTCTAGAAGTGCAAAATAGAGGAAAGGCTCTGTAGTCCTCATTAAAGTGTGGCGCACGGAGAACTACATTGATAACAAATCAGTAAAGTTTCTTTCAAAATATGATATGTCTGATAAACATTAAACTGTTTGCAGCATTGCTCAATTCAAACAGCTATGGTGCATTGCAGTATGTATATTCTCAGACATTCTCTGGTAGAAGGCTGTTTTAAATTGCACAGGTATTGCATGTTTTGAAGGTTATCATATTTTTTGTACTTGTTATGACTAATAAGGTGTTATTGTAGACTTCCTCAAGCGGGCCAAAAGCAGAAAAGAAAACTTGTTCAAAGTCTAATTGCACGTACCTTCATAGTTAGTTTTGATCATTCAGGATGATTTAATGCTGAATACATTACAGCTGTAGCACAGATTAGTTTTCCACAATACCAAGCATACCTGGCAATTAAAGCACACAAGGCAGAAGACAGTCGGAAATGTTTATTCATAGACACTCAGCAGAAGCAAAATTGCCCACTTGATGAATGTCTTCCTGAAATACACTGGATAACTGGCAGTGTATAGTAAGGCAAAAGGTTCAAGTTCATTTTCCTGTATACTTGCGCTCTGACAATGAAACAATAAAACATTCCCTTGTAACAGCATATATTTTATTTCATGTGTTGGTCTGATACCTATAATGTCCATATACTATCCTAAAATTCAAGGGGACGGAGACAAATTCTTCACATTCAAGATGACAATCAATTTTGATTCATCAAGCCATAGCAACTATTAATGCACAATTATGGATAAATGCATTTATGCTTTCAAGGATATATTTAAAGTAGAGCAGTTGTTTCAATTGGTTTTTCATTAGTGAAGGAAGATATTAAAATAAATTATCTGGGATTCAAAGATAGGTGCAGGAGGACCATGGCTTCTGTCTCCTCTGTTAGTTTTGACATTCACAAATGCTGAACCCCTTCCCAGTATCTCTGAACCCACAAACCTGCTTAATTAGACTAAACCTTTGATGTAAGAGTAAGCCTGTTACGAGCCTGGTGGCCCATCGGGCCGGTCCTTAACCCCGGTTTCCATGGCATGAAGCGACTAGGAGTATTACTACTCCCCCTGGATGGGATGCCAGTCCATCGCAGGTACTCCCCCAGCTCTTAGTCAAGTTTCCCTGACTATTTGCTGGTACCCATTTATACACCTGGGTGGAGTGAGGCGTGGAGTGTGGGAGTGAAGTGTTTTGCCCGAGAACACATCGTGAAGGCCGTGGCCGGGGCTTGAACTCAGGATCTTACGATGCCATTTGGCCACACCCAAAGCTGAAAACCATATCACACGTATAATGTTTGACTGTTATCAAACATGAAGTTTCAGGCAGATTTGACCATGAACACTGTAGTTAAAGCAACTTCCTGTGTAATGGCGAGATGTTGATGATCGCAGTACCGCCAGGGCAACGCCGTTTGACGATACGTCACAATCTTCATAATACAGCATTATCAAGCAGGGTGCGCACAGTCCTTGAAACTCCTTGAAAATCCTGGAAAAACAAAATTGTGAATTGGAAAATCCTGGAGAATGTAAGAAACTCCTGCAAAGTCCTGGAAAATTAACGTTTATGTCTCGGGGGAAGATTGCCCCATATCGTTCTGTCGATCTCCACGAAAATCAGCGCTTAATTAAATAATCTCAGCTGGACTCGACCTGTCAACCCTTCTGAATGGAATAGGATTGTCCTTTATTGATAATTGCTGCAGTATAGCTTTTAGTAAATTATTGACCAATGGGAGTGTAAGTGGGTCAATTAACTGACCAATCAGCTGAAGCGTGCTCTGGCTGAGTTTCAATGATTCATCGCGCATGTCCGCCGGTGTCACTGGAAAATCCCGATGCCTATCAAGAATGGAAAACGTTTGAAAAGAACGTGAACTATGTCGAAAATGTGTCATTTTAATCTCTCATGGCTTAGCCACCCAGATTACCGCGACTGGCTTGGGAGTCCGCTCACAAGGCAAGGTGTACGGTGTGTGAGAAAACATTCCATATAGGAAATATGGGCGACAGCAGATTGAGGAGCCATGCTAAGGGGGCAAAGCACGCTCGTCTGATGGCACAGAAAGATGCGAGCGTCCATGGGAACCAGCATATAACGGAATTTTTGGCTCGGATTCCCACTCTGGAAGGTCCAGTCAAATTACCTTATATTTTTCATAACCAAACGTGTTTATAGCGCTGGTAAAATGCGAACGTCTGTTCTGCTTGTTGAAAACTACACTCGCCCGCCATTTTTGAATTATATCTCAGGCCCTGCACCAAAACGGAAAATTCGGGGGCAGAGATGCATCCCTTTATGACAAGAATTAGTCCTAGCTATTTCTCAGTCGTTTTCCTTTATTAACACGTTTTCCAATTACAGTAATAATCAAGTGGCAGGTGAAGACACGCCTTCTCTCTCCCATGCGATCGAACAGCGACAAATGGGCTGCATTCAGTACAGTAAAATAATTTAATTATGGATACATGACTAACTTGCATGTTAAGTCGTGTGACCGAGCCTGTCGACAGAACACGGACTCAGGGACTGATGGAAGAAAACCCACATACGCAATAACAAGGGACATAAATCTTTTAGCTTACACTACGGAAGTTGGAATCATTTGTAGCGCTGTTGGTTATTGAAGTTTTATTGACGTTTTATTTTATGAATTTTCCAGGATGTATATGTATGCAAGTCCATTTTCATAACTATAGGAGTCCGTTGGTTATTGTCCGTGGGTTCGCGAGTCCATTACGGTCAGTGAGTTCGAACAGCAATGTCCGTGAGTAGTTTACGTACGTATTCATCCGTGTTCATAACTACAGGAGTCCGTGAGTTATTTTAAGTCCGTAAAAAAGTCAGCAGCTAGTGCATTCGAACATAAATTCGTGCTCAGACATTCTGCAGCATCAATAGAGACAATTGGTATGATTTGCCACGGACAAAGACGCATCCCCGATGTAATGAGTTATCACAGTGCTCTGTAAATGTTTTTCATTCCGAAGACTTTAATCAGTAATTTTTTCAGATGGAGATAATAGTAATGTTTTTGGTGCTCGCCTCTTTTTTCCTTTCAGTTTTTTACCTCCTTCATGCGAAAAATTGTGACCATCTGTTACGCAGTATGTGATATTTCGTGTATCCAAAATGCACAAGGCTAGATTACATGTAGTAACACTTTAACTCCAGTAGATGGCATTCTAAGATCACAAATCACCATTAATACATCCGTCGTCCACGAGTCCGGGACATTAGGTCCTTAATCAAGTTGTCTGTGAGTTGAATTCCGTCAGTCCGTGAGTAGTCTGAGAGTCCATGGGTCCGTGTTTTGTCAATCACCTGTGACCGAAGAATTGGACGGTTTCCTGGCACCCCATCTGTTGTTAATTCGCTGGTTGTCTTCGCTTTTCTCCAAGTTTACCGGCTGTTGACACTCGTATAACTGTTACCGTCACTCGGTATTGGCTCTGTAATTGGCTCCTGAATGTGCATGGAGGGTAATGGCGAGAAATTGAGCCTAGTGCTAAAAGTACTTAAGTCAAATTTTCACACCCTTTGAGTTAAGGACAGGAAAATGTTAACAGTTACCAAAGTCAATTTTCTCAGTTTTTTCTAAGTGGATGTGTTGTGACTTCAGTACTTTTAGCACTTGCATCTTCTAATAGCAGATGCTGTAGGTCTATAATATATTCAGAATGTATTTTCTAAAAATGAACATTTTGTAATGTAAGTACTTTAAGCACTAGGGTCTTCGATTGGTCCTGGAAAATAGAGTTTTACTCCAGGAAAAGTCCTGGAAAACTCCTGGAATTTTATTGACCCGGAGCTGTGCGAACCCTGTCAAGGTCTTGAGGCGATTCTGACATTTGAGTTGGACCTGCTGAACCTGCTACGAGTAGCGCGTGAAAGTGTGAAACATGTCATTTCCTGTTGCCAGCAGGTGGCGCTATAATAAAGATGGGATATTGTCATGTAGACGTGTTCAGGGCAGGACTCTTATCAAACGTGAAGTTTGGGGCAGATTGGACAATATACATTGAAGTTATAGCAACTTCCTGTTTCATGTTGAATACTGGAAATTCGACGCCACGCCATCGCCATGCCATTCAATGATGACTGGGTCTTTTGATAACTTTTGGTCAGAAACTAGTCTGGATGACACACGCCGATTTTGAAGTCGATCTGTTAAATCCTGTCAGAGGAGTTCGTTGAAATACAAAGCGTGCAGAATGGCAAAAATGGGCACTTAATTAAAAATGCGTCTGGGCATGGTTCATATATGTACCGATTTTCGTGCATGTCGGTGAAATGTGGCGCAGGGGCTCATGTTTAAAGGGCTTGGCCAAGCCATTTGGCCACGCCCATCAATGAAATATCACATGTTCAGGCGTGGACCGTTAACACTTGTGAAGTTTAAGACAGATATGACCAAGGACACCGAAGTTAAGGCCATTGTGACGAAACATCAACTTGGCGGCGCTCTGGGCGCAACGCCATTTGACGAAACGTCATGATCTTCACAATGTAGCATTACCAAGGTGTTAAGGCCTCGCTGTCCAAATTTGAGTGAGATATGGCGAATGTGCTCAGAGCAGCAGCTCAAACTGTAAAACGTGTCATTTCCTGTCGCCACCAGGGGGTGGTATGACAATTATCAAATCATTTCATATACGCGTGTTCAGGGCGGGACTATTCTCAAATGTGAAGTTTGGTGCAGATCGGACCATTTATGCTAAAGTTATAGCAATTTCGTGTTTCATGGCAAGACGTCAGACTTTGGCACCACCTCACGCCCACGTTCTTCAACGATTGCGTGATATTTTATTAACTTTTGATCACAAACTTGTGTAGGTTGTACACAGCAAGTTTTTTTTCTAAGATTATTTTTTGGGGATTTTTTCCTTTATTTGACAGTTATATAGTGGAGATAGACGGGAAAGTTGGGGAGAAGAATGGGGAGACAAGCGGCAAATGACCAGAGCCGGAATCGAACCCAGGTCGCCGCGAGAAGGACACAGCCTTTATGGTGCGCACACTTAGACCGATTAGCCACCGGGGCGCCCGGTACACAGCAAGTTTGAAGTCATTGTGATTAATCTTGTAGGAGGAGTTTGTTAAAATACAAAGCGTGCGAAACGCAAAAAATGGCCACTTAATTCAAAATGACCGACTTCCTGTCGGGTTTAGGCTATGGCTTCAGGGACTTTTTTGTGCGTCCAAGTGTGATGCATATGTGTACCGATTTTCGTGCATGTCGGTGAAACGTGCTGTTGGGGCTTGTCTTTAGATGGCGCTATTGACCCAATTCGTCCCACACACCGCCGAGACCCCTGAAACACGTAAATTTTCACCGCGACTGAGGCAACCGCCAAATTTGGTGAGTTTTCCAGTATGTTAAAGCCCCCTAATAAGCGATTTATTCGCATAAATAATAAGAATAACAATAATTAAAGCTGCAAGCAGCGATGAACGGGCCCTCGCACACTTGTGCACGTTGGGGACGGTGGCATGATCGTGATGTGTGCAGCTGTGCATTCAAAAAAAAAAATTGGATAGTGGCAGCCGGGTTAAAGAAGCTGCGAGGGCTGCTTTGTTAAAATTTTCTAGGAGGCGCTATGGAGCCATTTTGTCCCGCCCATGGGCCACACCCCTATCATATGTAAGCGCTCGCCATTCTTGAAGCGTGTATCAATTTTCATGAGGTTAGGACTTCGTTAAAGCCATGAGTAAGCCAAATGTAATTTGATGGCGAGGGATCGATAGTTGCCACGCTGCCAGACGGACACCATTGCTCGTAGCTTCCCGGCGTTCATAATGTAGCTTCACCAACTTGTTCTGCATGTCTTAGAAGTGGAATGACGTTGGTGGGGTCAACTACGTTGGATCAGTACATGGTAGAGTAAAAAAAGGTCACTTCCTGTTACCACCAGGGGGCACTATGAGTAAGGCGGGATATTAATATATGGGGGCATTCAGGGCGGAACCATCATCATGTCCATAAAATTTGAAGCTGTTCCGATAAAGTATGTGGGCTTGAGAGCCGTTGGAAAATGGATGGCGAAATCACAAAAAGTCGCCAAAATGTGTCACGCCCTAGCAGTCACGCCGTTTGACCTACAGACTATCTTTTAATAACTTCTGATCAGCATGCTTTCTAGATGATCTGGACCAAATGGGAAGTCATTTGGGCGAAATCCCTTGGAGGAATTCGTTAAAATACGAGATGAGGAAATTGCCGGTAATCAAAAATTCAAATCATAATGGCCGACTTCCTGTTGGGGTTGGATCATGACGTCAACTGACTTTTTTGTGCATCAGAAGAACTTCTACGTGCATACCAATTTTCATCCACCAACTCCAAAAAAGGTCTATGGGGAGGGGTTTTTGAAAATTTCAAGGGGGCGCTATAGAGTTATTTTGCCCCACCTTTTGATAGAAACCGTAAAATATCACATTTTTCGCAAGGCCTGACTTGTGTGCAAAATTTGGTGACTTTTCGGGCACGTTTAGGGGTTCAAAAGGGCCGTCGAAATGTCAGAAGAATAATAATAAATAATAATAATCTTTGCAAATACAAGAGGGCCTTCGCACCGTTCGGTGCTCGGGCCCTAATAATAATAATAATAATAATAATTGCTTCAGTTTCAATAGGGTCCTCACACCATGAGTGCTCGGGCCCTAATCATAATAATTCCTGCGATTACAAGAGGGTCCTCGCACCGTTTGGTGCTCGGGCCCTTATAATAAAAAGCGCGGTTACAATAGGGTCCTCGCACTTTAGTGCTCGGGCCCTAATTATTGTCTGGTACTCCTTCACACCCCTAGAGGGAGCCATTCCACCATTTTTCCTTTCCCATTATTAAAATGGTACCTCTGGGAGTGTCGCAATTCTCTGGCAATTTTTTTTTATTTTGTGAATTATATTTGCCGAAAGGCTGGAATTTCCACACAGAGTTGCCTTTGGGCAATGTACACTCGCAGCATTGTAGTCACACAAGCACCAAAGAGCTTGCTTGATTTGAGAGACACAATACTGCTGCTTTGATATTTGACCAAAATTCGTATGCTGGGCACGAGCCTTTATTCAGTGGGGGGTTACTTACGGAAATGAACCTCGGTGTCTCTGGTCGCGGTTTGCGAGGCAGAGCGAGAGAGAGCGAGCGAGAGAGAGAAGGCAGTTCGGGTGCTCAGACGCCCGGGGCGAGGATTAAAAGTACTGTACCACTTTCATGTCTATTGATCATCGCAGCTGAGGTGGGAGCAAATAAAGGTCAGGAATGAACTCACCAAAGAGCATCAGCCATGGAAATGAGTCCTGGTGTATGCTGGGTATTCCCCTGTGGGCTCAGCATATGTGTGTAACATGCTGTGTGAATGTACTGACGAGCCAAATGGACTTGTACGAGCTTTCTTTCAATTTCTTTATCATGTTGTGGTGGGTAAAGAAACTGCCAGTGTTCGAAAGTGCCATCTGCTTGCAATACGTTACTACTGATCGTGGACTAAAGTAGCATATAGTATGTGACTAACCTGACACATACCAGTATGCCAAAGATACCCAGATGACATATTACACTGCCAGATTGCACAGTGGCTGTTTCTCAAAGTGTAGGCTGCTGCCTAGGTGGGCTGGATGGTCCCGGTAATGGGACTAGAACATCCACGAAAGATTAAATATACTGTTACACGCTGTCAGGACAATTATTAAAAAATATTCTGAAAAATGGGGAAGATTAAAGCCTGACAAATAAAGGACGCAAACGAGTTATGGCCCCCAGGGAAGAAAGAAGTATGGTGAGAGAAGCAAAAAAAAAAATCCCAAAATAAATCCTCTGTGAAAGAATTGCAAACTCTTAACTGACTCAATTGTTTAACTTCATCAGCTTCACATCACCTGATTACTGCAACTTATGATGTCATCATTAGTCCTAAGTTGTCTCTGCGCTAACCTGAATGAATGTTGTTGCAGTCAACAGATCGGAAATAAGAGCAAATTTTCAATGAACAATAGAACTCTCAAGTTTCCTTTAACAAGCATCCAATAATGTGTTGTCATGTTTTCAATGAGTAAGCTCGTAAGTGGACTTTCACAACATTCCTTTTCATTTTATTTACATTTTCCATAATAAGCCAACTTTATGCATTTGCAGTCAAGGGTGCTCGTTATTCTTGAACCCACTGCAAGAAATATTCAATATGTCAACTTATCCAGTGGACTATTTTCATGCCATTGTACTGCAGAAACACTCGTGACGGTAACGTTGTGCACATTTTCATCTGTCGTAAAGGCATATTAATTGCCTTTGCCCACTTTGGTGCTCTGTCATAAAATTGATTACAATAGTTTGTATGTGAGTTTCCTTTCCTCGAAACTGCAGCACCCCTTTTACAGTGTTTCGCCAACACATTTTGAAAGTTTAAAATCTGTCACCATTTTCCCAATATGTTTAGTTTATTTTCCAGTTCTGAAACTTTGTAAATGATCAGAGAACTGGAGCACATATGTCATCAAAAGGTGCTGGAATGTTGAAACTTGAGTTTCGAAAGGTTGAATATTTATTTTGAAACTTTAGTGGATGTACATTTGCACTGGCATTGCAGCCAGTTTTTTTCAGCACCCACTTTTCAAAGACTCACCCGCACAGTGGTGGATAATCGCGGCCATTTGAACTTCTGCAGCTATGAAATGTCACATAAGCCCACCCTCAGCTCGGCCCACTGTCCCAAATACACCAACCAGGGCTCGACATGCCCTCCGACCCCAACTTAAAGTTATGTAGTTAATGCAAGGAGGACAATTAGGCCCACAATGGCACTTAGCTAACATTTTGTTCATAACCCCATCACAATGTCCTAGTCCTGCCCTGCCTGTCCAGGAAAGTTACCGTGACAAAAATGCGTACGGAGGGTAAAGTAAATGAGACACACAGCAGGCCCTCTTTTTGAATTTTCCTGTTTTTTCTCACCATCAGCCTACCCACTATCATGCCTAAGTAAGACTGTATAATCTGCATAAAACAGCTACTTGTGCCAGTTTCTGAAAATGTGTTGGTTCTTCGATAAACTCCCTGCAGGTGCGTAACCCTGAGAAATCTGGGTAACTAAAATAAGGCACAGAGGACCCTCGGTATTGGGCGAAGAGAGAATACAGTTAGGTCCAAAACTATTTGGACAGCGACACAATTTTTATTATTTTGCCTGTGTACACCACCGCAATGGATTTGAAACGAATCAATCAAGATGTGATTGAAGTGTAAGCTTACGGCTTTAATTCAAGGGTTTTCACAGCAATGTCACATCAACCGTATGGAATCGTAGCCATTTTTATTTGTAGCTCTCCATTTTCAGTGGCTCAAAAGTAATTGCAGTTAATGGTTGCCAGAAGTTTGGAACCCAGAGACATCATCAAATGCTTAGTTTCCTCCCTTGAGATACTTTGCCAGGGCATTACTAAAGCCGCCGTAGTACGCTACAGGCTGCGGAACATGAAGGGGTCCATAGGTATTTTACATGTGTAGACATATGTACAGTTCAGCAGCGGTAAATGCTACGCTGTCCTTTAGCCCCCCCCAACTGGCTTCACTCTTCCCCCTTCCCCTGGAACAGCTCCAAGCACGTGGAGTTTATTTTACCCATTACCCAATGGTTGCCTTCAACGGGGACTAACAATCAACTGTCCCTTTTATCTTTTTATGGTCTGATTACGTTAACGACCTTCATATGAGGGCAGACAAACTAGTCTGCGGTTTGGTCCTGAGGAGGCGTTTAATGACCCAACGCGATTAGATTACGAGCACAGCCGGTTGCCCATTTTCGGATGGAGCCACGGGGCTACATTTATTGGCATTACACAGTGGCATGCCCTCACACCAATTGCCTGGACCATTTTGCGGGCAGACGGAACCCATGCTGAGCCAATAGGGGGGCCAAAGGGGTGAGGGCGGGAGGGTGCTAAGCTGCTGGCAGGGCCACACTGTACTCGGATCACCATGGTTACATTTACTAAACTCCCACCTATAAATACTACCCAGGAGGAACCGTCTTAGAGCAACTATGCCAGAGACAAGTGTGCATCCCCCACCAACACACACACACACACACACACACGCACGCGCGCAACTTAGCTCAAACAAACATGCTGAACCAAGACAGCCAAGAGAGAGTGAGTTGAGTGAGAGAATGAGTGGAGTGAGTAAGCAAATGAGTGAGAGAGTGAGTGAGTAAGTTAATGAGTGAGAGAGTGAGTAAGTCAATGAATGAGTGAGTGGAGTGAGTAAATGAGTAAGTAAATGAGAGTAAGTAAATGAATGAGTGAGTTGAGTAAGTAAATGAGTGAGAGACTGAATGAGTAAGTAAATGAGTGATTTGATTGAGTGAGTGAGAGAGAGTGAATGGAGTGAGTAAATGAGCGAGTGAGTGCAAGAAGCAAGAAGGTCGTGGGTTCGAATCCGGCCTGGGGCCTTCTGTTTGGAGTTTGCATGTTCTCCCTGTGTTCACGTGGGCTTCCTCCATGTGCTTCGGCTTTCTCCCACAGTCCAAAGACATGCATGTTAGACTAATTGGAGATGCTAACTTGCCCATAGGTATGAGCGTGAGAGCAAATGGTGTGTGAACCCTGCGATGGATTGGCGAGCTGTCCAGGGTGGGTCCCTGCCCTTCACCCAGGGTCAGCTGGGATAGGCTCCAGCTCCCCCGCAACCCTAGTGAGGAAGAAGCAGTAAAGAGGTTGGATAATTGGTAGCTGAACTGTTGTGTTTTTTGAGGCATTAATTGATGTCAGCTTGAAGGATATCGGTAGGGATGTATCCCACTTGAACCAGTGTACAAAAACCCACACAAGCAACTTGGACAGATTAAAGTTTTTAATGGATAAATTTCTCTACATTTTAAGGCCTACATCCTTCTAGTTTAGATGAGCTCGCCAAGGTCATGTGGAATTTCAGTGCCTTCATACATGGGAGGAAGATGGCAAAGCTGACTAAGTGCAACAAGACTGACGTATGTCCCTGGTTATGGTCAATGCCTGTTTAGGTAAGTTTGGATGTGAATATATTTATGAGAATTTCTACTAGCCTCATAACCTCCAATAAATCAGTTTAGCTGTACATTCCTTAATGACGTGTCATAGTGCCCTGATAATGGTAATGGAATATTTAGCCTAAAGAACTTATCAGAACATGGAGGTTTGGAAAAAAAAATATATATACATATATATATATATTATATATATATAAAATTTTTAATTGGACTAAGGTCAAAAAAGCCTTGATAAACAAATGCCACATGAAGGCCACAAAGACTCAAATTCTTGCATGATAGGGATGGACACACGAGGGCCTTAAAAGAGCTGTGTCATGATTTGCATATGCTCACAGCTTCAAACAAAGTGAATCGGCTGCAAGTCATAATCTGATTCCATCCTTGCCAATCTGTCATCGTTTTGCATTGTATTTGTATATTTTAATTATAATTGAATATTATTATTACTATTTTATTTATTTATTATTATTATGGACAATATTTAATATTATTATTTAATAATGTTAGTATTTAATATTTTTATATTTAATTATTATTAAATAATATTAAATATTATTAAAACTATTGTTTTAATTATATATTTTAATTACTCAGGCATTATGCATTTTCAATGAAGGGGTTTTCTATGGAGTTTTAACGATGATGGATTGGCAAGCATGGAATCAGATCATCACTTGCAGTCAAGCAGATTCACTATGTTAGGGTGCAAGTCCTGAGCATGCTCAGTAGTTGTGACACAGCTCTTAAAGACTGTAAGCTGTTAAATGTTGTGCATTGTCCCGCAGCTCTGCTGAACAATCTTACAGACACTGTTCTAAAAACATTGTCTTACTGGGAAGAGGCACATTTATAGTTGAGATTTTGTAAATGGTGGATACATTGGACTAGCTGTTGCTGTGTTTCTACCTGTTATTACACAGCTTGCTGAAATATGTCATGAAAAACTATTGTCAAGCTTATATCCCATCACCTTTCTGTTCAAAATTAATGGGCTTTATGCAGCTCTGCTGTGTGTTTTGGGGAAAAAAATAGCCATTTTTATAAAGGGCGCATGTGTTGAAACAGTATTCTTGTCTTTTTTATTTTGAAATTCAAATTATATACTGTATATATATGAGGGGCATGGTTGTGTGTTTATTGGCTCAAATAAGGCTCAGATTTTGCTCCGTAGTAGCTCTAGTATTGCTCATTTTCTTTTCCAAGGGAGAAAAAAATAACACTGAGTCAAGTCTCCCTTCAGTCTCATTGTTGACTCCTGTTGCCAGTTGTCCTATCTTGCCTATTTCTCCTAGTACATTTTAGGAGGAAAAATATCATAAAGGCCCATTCACACCGAGGTGGAGCGGAAAAGCGGCACGGATTTGCGAATATTCGCAGCACGAAAATTCCGCGTTAAACCATTCACACCGACCTCGGTGCGAAATTTCGCGTTCTTGTGTTCCAATTCCGCACAGCGGAAAAACAAATTTGCGAGTTATAATTTAACCTAAATGAACCATGATAGCAGCAGCAGCGACGATGACATTGTTTGTATGTATCTGAACCATAACGTTAGCCTCGCAGTCTACTTTTGGACTGACGTAGCCAACAAACGTTTTCCTTATTGATGTCCGGACCTGGGGCTGTTTCAATGAACTTAACTTGTCCAACCCAGACGAAGCTTCATCATAATTTGCACCTCAGCGACGCACAGCTTCGTGATTTGGTGCACAACTATTCAACATATGAAAACGTTAATCAAAAAAAAAAACTGATTAGCTAGATCTCTAACTAATACGAAAAAGTAAACTAACTGCATACATAGCTATAAGATGTCTCGTTAAATTTCAGTATTAACTGAATACAAGCTATCTGGCTAATCAAATGGTTCGAATGCTGTGACATCAATAAAAACAAATCATTTCATTGGCTAAAAGTTCAATTTCGCAGGCGGATTTTCGCAGAAGCTTAAGTCCGAGCGGATGTAATTTCTGCCGCACGGAAATTCCGCCTCGGTGTGCAAGCTTACTTAAGAGCCCATGGAATTAGCTCCTATAAAAATCCGCGCGAATAATCCGCACGGAAATCCGCGCTTGGTGTGAGTGGGCCTTAACAAAGCAGAAAAAATATATATTAAAATGAGGTTGAAGTGAGAATCACACTTTTGTCTCCATAGCACTAGAAGAGCAAACTTCAAGCAGTGAAATTTTCCTCTGGGTGGGAGCAAAATCTCAAAATCCATGGATGCTTAAAAATGGTAAGTTCTCCTAAAGTGAATTCATAAAAAATCGATGGGTAAAATGAATAAACATTTTTACTTCCAACTCCAGTGTGACGTAGTCACCTCGGTACTCTTTGGAGAAACTCAGACACTCAACCGACCAATGATGTAACTTCAGCCTTCACTCAGTAATTCACTGACTTTTGTGTTTATAGGACCACCACCAGCATTAGTACAGTCCAGCCAAAGAAAAAAAAAATGAATAAGAGCAAAAAGAAAAGTATGAATTTGAATATATTGGCAAAGAAAGACAAAAAAACCTCATGATTTTGAATGCACTTGGGTTTATTATCTGTATCCATGGAGAATATGTATCTCAGAGCATTTGTAACAAGAGAGCACATGGGGCAGTAGTGAGTGCCCACTGGCCTAGAACTGCCATAAGAGTCAATTCAGCTGAATGATTGCCAACATCTCAATTTGGCCAGTATCCCAAGTCCTATCTGATTCCTGAGTTCATTTTAAACCAAGCTTTTTGGTGGAAAAAAATATATTGTGATATCCCACCACATTTTTTGGAACATGCTGCATGTATTAAGATTATGAGTGTTTTTCCAAAAAACAATTAAATTTGTTGGGTAAAACAATATTTTGCCTGGCACTGTTTTCAATTTAAGGGCTTGGCCACGCATATGCAAGTGCAGGCAAATGACCATTGCCTGCTGAGGCAAAATTCGTATCTTTCTGTGCTGAATATGGGCAGTGCAGGATGTGACTGCAGCCACATCGGGTCACGCACATCTGTAATTAGCTGAGGCTGCGATTTCGCCAGTCAAAGTTTACGAAAGTTGAAGCCCGCATGAAGCAAAGATGCAAATTTGCTTTGCCAACAGAGGTGAATGTTTTATTCAACCTTCACTTTTATGGAATGGAAGTAAGGTAGAGGTCAATATTTGCCAGTGTGAATTTCACATAGTATGTGTGACCGTGCCCTAGTACAGGGGAGCGTTGATTCGACTGTACATGGTGAAATTCACCCAACAACTTGGCATGTTTCCTCACAGTATCAGCCTGACGACATCTACACATGCATGATGTTGAATCATAGTCCTAGCGCCACCTACTGGCAAGTGAAGTAAGCCTTGTGCAACAAACATCATCAATAACATTTGCATTTTGTGGTCTTCACTTGATATACAGTAACATTATGCATGTTTGGTGAATTTACTTTAGAGCCACATGGTAACACAGGAAGCCATCCAAAGTGTGCAATCATGTCCGCTGCTGTGTGCTCCTCATAGGAAATCTTGTTAGCGCAGTGTCCAATAGTCAAGAAAGAGCATAGCTGCCTTAGTCTGCATGCCGCCAGCATCACCAACATGCAGGAAGGTGTGAGGGCCCCATCATTGCCACAGTTGACCTGTTGCTTTGCTTTTCTGGTAAACATGAATAATAGTAGGTTGATTTGAAAATGTATAAAGCTGTGCTCCCCTGCAGGGGGGAGAGTGATCCTGTAGCAGTTTTGAGTGCCTTTGGGCGTACTTTCTTTCACTGAAGAAAACAAACTCTGTGACCAAGCTCACAAATTTAGGCAGGAAAATACTTTTATTACCAAGAATGCAGACTTCCAAAACAATGGAGAAGGTGATTTCTTTTCCCAATTACTTTCTTCAACTAAATTCAATTTTACAGTTGCGTGCAAAAGTTTGGGCACCACTGGTCAAAATTTCTGTTACTGTAAATAGTTAAGCAAGTTGAAGATGAACTGATCTCTGAATGGCATAAAGTTAAAGATAAAACACTTTTTTGACATTTTAAGTGTCACTCCGCGGATGGACCATGCAAAATGCGGCAAGGGGTGGGTCAGCCAAAATTAACAATTTTTGGTGGATATATGTGTCTGATCTAGCTTACTTAGAATGTGCAGTATGAGCGGTTTATCTCCAGTGATTACAGAATAATTGCTAGAAATTGAATTTTGGTGTTCATTTAAGCACTATTTCATGGATTTCAATGAGCAAGAGAACATTAAGTCTTGACAGAAAATGGTCCAACTTGGAATACTACATTTTGGTGGGTGGATTCCCTATAGGAAGGCCTATGTTTCGTCTGAAAACCAATGAAAAATATTACCTAATGTGGGAGGTATCGGTGAGAATGTTAACCTTACCCCAAATCACTGATTTTGAGATGACCATGTTCCGAGCCCAATAACTTGCCTTGTGCAGGGAGTTGGATTTTGGGACTTGTACAGGATTAGAACCATTACTTGAATTACTGGAAACAGAAAAAAAAATTAGCGAACATTTACCGTTTGCGAGTTAGACCAGAATTTGTCAAACTAGTGTTATGGTGCTGCCCCCTATTGTCACTTCCTCAACCTATAGTATAAAGAACGGACTAGAGGGCTGCTGTCGTTCATTAGCTGCCATTCTGTTGTTGTTGCTGTAGTTCTGTAGCATACGACTGCACCAATCCAAGTCGATAGCCCCCTATTGGGGAACTGTGAAACTACAAAAAATAGCTAATAACAAGGTTTTTGAAAGCCTAGTGAGAAAATACGAAAATAGCTGGCAAAAAATTTCTTTTTGAATTAAAAAGCATATGCATCTACCTGTTTGTTGGCAAAGATTCATTCATCAACACCCTGCAGAAGGTAAGATATCGACCTCGAAATATGGCATATAATTTTGCAGTGTCAAACTTGGCCCCTTTTGGGGGCCCTGGGCCAGCACTACCAGAAGCACGAAAAAATTACTGATAGCAGGTAAAAATCTTCAACATGTCCACTTTCATTCTACAACAGGGAAAAGTCTGTTCTTTTTGTAGTTGCAGTGAAAAAAGTTGAAACATTATCAGTATATTCTGGGGGGAAATAGCTGCTCATAACAAGCGAAAAACAAAAATGGCCCCTTCTCCTACCCTACATAATCATTTGATGAATGGCTCTAACAGTCACCTCCATGCCCCAGGGCCAACCTATGGTCAAAATACAGAACGGATCCACAGACCCCCCTCCTTGCCGCTTTTTGCAGATTTTGCGTGGTGGACCCGTGGAGTGACTGTTAAGCAATGTTAATGCATTACTTCTGTTTTGTACAATTCGGGTCCTCAAAGTAGCTACCTAACTTTCTGAAACTGATAATAATTGATGCCCACAAAGCAGCAGAATGCTATAAGAAGATAGCAAAGCGTTTCTAAGCAGCAATTTCCTGAGTTCATAATATAATTGAGAAATGGCAATCAACGGGAACGGTGAAGGTCAAGTTGAGGTCTGGAAGACCAAGAAAACTTTCTGAGAAAACTGCTCATCGGATTGTTAGAAAATTTTTAAACAATCTTATGAGAGGTTTTTGAGAAATCGGTCGGACAAATGGGTGCAGATGGACAGACAGAAGGATGAATATGGCATATTTTCATATAAATTGGCACTGCACCTCTGCATGAGGTATAGAATGCATGACTAAAATGTGAAAATAATCTGATAAGCAGTTTTTGAGAAATCGGTCGGACAAAGTGGCGCGGACGGACGGACGTACGGAAGGATGGATATGGCATATTTTCATATAAATAGGCACAGCACCTCTCCATGACGTGTAGAATGCATGACTGAAATTTGAAAACAATCTGATGCGCGCGTTTTGAGAAATCAGTTGGACAAACTGGCGCGGACTGACGGACGTATAGAAAGACGGATATAGCATATTGTCATATAAATTGGCACAGCACCTCTGCATGAAGTATGGAACGCATGACTGAAATTTGAAAACAATCTGATATGCGGTTCTTTTTTTTTTTTGAGTTGCATCTCCAATCCCACCCTAATTTGGAATGCCCAATCCGAGAACTATGTACAAGGCTTGCTCGTATACAATCCCCTATTGCCAGCTCAGGAGAGAGAGACAGTTTGCGGCTCTCCTCCGACGCACGCTCCTGTCAGCCCCTGCATCTTTACACTCACTGGTCGATACTATCGCAAGTTCAGAACGAGGGCGGAGGATACCCGAACATGAGCAAGCTCAGAATTTCACTGACGAGCGCCCAGCTGGCCAACAGGAGGCACTTGAGCAACGAACAAGGCAATCATTTTTTTAAATTTCCCTTCCCAGCAGTCCCTTCCCAATTTGTATTCCCACAGCTCTTTAGCCAATCGTGCTCTGTTCTGAAAAAGCTGCCGACCACTGCTGGTTGGTACGACCGGGGATCGAACCTGTGCCATAGTAGTCACTACTGCGTCGCAATTGCGGCGCCTCAACCGAGTGAGCTAACCCGGCAGCCTGATACGCAGTTTTTGAGAAATCAGTCAAAAAACATTTGCAGAAATTGGTCTGACAAACTGGTGCGGATGGACGGACTGAAGGACGAGCAGACAGAATTATTTGGTATATACTATATACCCCTGCCCCTTAAGCGTCGGGGGTATAAAAACTCTTAGCTGGCACCAAAAAGTGTTTACAAGCTGTGATACTTGCCAAAGGGGGTGTTACTACGTACTGACAATTTTTGCATGAAACTGTATTTGTATAGCACTTTTTACTGGACTGTCACAAAGATAGTTTACGGAGTAAAAAACCTGGCCTAATCCCCAAAATAGCAAATGGGGAAAAAAAAAAAAAAAAAAAACTCCCTGAAGGGAGAAAAAAAAAAAGCTCAAGCAGTGGTGAGAAAAAAACTCCCCAGTGGGAAGAAATCTCAGGAGGAACCTGGCTATAGTGGTGGAGGCCATCCTCCTCGGGCAAACTAATAAAATGAAGCTGGATTCCAGTCTGATAAGAAATCTGACTGAAACGTATGCAGTAGTGTGCGTAGCTCCAGGATGTGGGGGGTGAACACCAGGGCTCGACCAGGATCTGCACAGCAGCAGCCAGCACCACTTGGTGAGGTACAGGGCTAAAGTGGGCCATGGCCTCAGGGTAAAGGAGGAAATAATCTCTAGAAAAAAGACTCAAAGAGAGAGGTTAGGCAATGCACAAAATCAACAGGACACTGAATAAAATGATGTCAAATAAAATGTAAACAAAGGTTAGTGAAAGTGCTTTCTCAATTGCTTAAAACACTAATTATGCAAAAAAAAAAAGTTTTAGGCAATCATAAATGAAAAGCAATATCTTTCAATAGATTGCGAAACTGAAAAACGGACATTTTACAAACCATTGAGGCTGAATTCCTCAAGAGACCTGTGCATGTCGCTTAGAAAAAATTACATGCTAGTACAGTGAACAATTATCAATAATTAATTAAAATAAAAATATTTGCAAACTGTCGAACAAAAAGGCTTTTAAGTGAGCCATTTCATAAAACAATTTTTAAACCGATTAATGCAAACGCTTAGAAATGAGCCATTTCATAAAACTATTTGCTGTATGTACTGATCCATTAAAATGCTTTTAAATGGCTCATTTAATAAAGCTTCACGGAAATAATTAAGAAAAATGCTTTTAAATGGCTAATTTGATAAAAATATTTGGAAACTGCAAAATAAAAATGCTTTAAATTTTTTTTGTCATTAAAATGACTTACTGAGAAGCTAAATGCTCAGTTAGACTGTACCTGAATTTGAAATCCCTGAAGCTGAGGAAGCCTCAGTGCTGTAACTGGGCGAGTATCTGACGTAGCTCCGGCTGTGCAGAAAGGATAGCAAGAGTCTTTTGCGCAGCTCCTGTGGTAAAGAATGGGTATATTTATGAAAGTGGGCTACACTGGATTGTCCTTGCCCTTCAAACATCGGCACAAAGCCAACTCAGAGTTACAGGAGTGACAGATTCGTGGCCGATGTGGAGAGGTGGACCCTGTGTTTGCAGGTCGATCACCCATACGCCACACATTCAAGACAAAAATCTGCATGATATGAATACTGTCGGATTTCCTTGCAAAACGCTATCTAGCAGAAACTGCAGATGGCCCTCTAAACCAAATATGATGGATTACAATCCCTTTAATTTAAGAAGGGCCGCAATAAATTCCCAGGGTCTGGTGGATGGAAAGAAGTGATTGAGAAATGAGCGATTGAAGCGAGACGACAGACAGGCCAGTAAAGACACTCTACCCACCTGACTCTCTCTGAGGCGTCCTGGGTTAGGTGGTTGACTGTGGTAAGGAAAAGCTCAAGCATTTCCTGTTTTAAGCCGAGGAAGGGCTGGGCTCCCACAGACTCCACGAGTGTGAGCAGGTGTTCAGCAATGCTTTCCCAGGCTGCTGCTTCCTGATCACTCGCCCCCTGGACTTTCTGTTTCTTCACTAGGTCTTCCTTGCTCTGACTCCTAGAGAGGAACACATCTGTTGACACCTGTAACCCAAAATCCAGCCCTCTGCCCTTCAGAGGAGATACTTCATCTGACTAGTGCTCTGCGGCTATTGCAATAATCTTAAGTGTGCAGTTATTGTATGGCGCTTTGGAAAAAAGCTTCTGCCAAATGAGTGCAATGACAGACCCCTTCCTTAACTTCCTTAACTCCCCGCCCACATGAAGTAGACCCTCCTTTGATTCCATACACATCAAGCCCGCATTGACCAGCCCATGGCCCGCCCCTGACCCCGCCCACGGCCCACCCCTGACCCCGCCCACCTGAGTCTGCTGAGCAGGGCCTCCATGCAGCGTAATGGGCTGCAGCTCCTAGTCATGTGACCCGAGGCCACATTGGCGACTTGCTGGAGGGCTTTGTCGTCAGAGCCAGTTTCTTGGAGCGGTGCATTGGCAACAAAATCTAGAAGATGCTGAAGATGGCTTAGGCTGAAACTCGTATGTATTGTGACTGCCTCCAATAAACCACAGAAGACGATCATCTTGTGAGTGCGTTTTTCATTATTCATTAAGTTTCTCCTTCTGACGCACCCAGATATGTGTCTCCTATATTCTTGGAGTTGAGCGCACCTTTTTTTAGCTTGCAACAAAATCTAGCTCGGGGTCCAAGTCCCTCTTGAGGAAAGTGAACAGGTCTGCAATGCGTCTAAGGCCGCATTGGACACCGCCCACCGATGGCTCATTACCTGAACACAAACGCAAACAAACGTGCGTGCAAGATGGTGAATGTTGGCTTACACTCATCAACGAATTCAAACTCTTATCTGCCTGCCATGAATATTCTTTACACTAAGTTGTGAGGCTGTTGTGAGTTACTGCGCTTTCTGACAGTACTAAGTTCTCAATATCCATTTTGGGGACCTGGAGATCACACTGACCACTATCCAATGAGCCCTCTAACACCGCTCAGGGTGAGCTAAACATGAACCTTTATATTTGCTTCAAATGTCTCCCAAAAAGACTCTGTTGAGTAAATAAATGGAGTGTTTATTTTAAAGTGCCCCCATTATGTGACTTTTCATTGGCCATTCTTGTATTCTTGAAGTCTACTAAAAAAAGTTGAAATGCGTCATTGTTTAAAAAAAAAAAACACAATTTCTGGCCATTTCTGCGGTACTTGTTTGTGAAATGCTCCATTGAGGTCCAACTTGATCACTCACTTGTGATTGGTTTACTGTTTCGCGCGTGTCAGGAAATGTCACGCCCCTTACCACAAGTGGATTTCCACTTCATGGTGCAAATGAGCTTTAGAAACAAATACCAGCGTAGCCTTGTGGGCATAACCCACTTGATTCAAGCGCGAGCCAAACTATCTGCTTGGCGCGAAAATTCAAATGGTGACATCACCAATTGATGAAAAAAATGGCCAGAAGCTATTGGGGCGTTTCAGTCAGCTCTGGAGCAGTGCGTTTTGCAGAGTGTGTTTTGAAGAGTCACCTTCTGGAGGTGACTTTGAGTTGTTTTCCGAAACGGACCTTTCAAATGCGTAAGCATAAAAACGGTATGATTCACACTATGACATTACAATAACGAAGAACCATAATAGGTGCACTTTAAAAGCTATCAGCAGCAGAGGCGATTTGCAGAAAACTTTCGCCTTTTCGAGTGCACAGCTGTGGAACAACTAGTGCAAACGCGCACAATGTGACGTCCCGACTCGCGGGACATATTCATTTTGTATTAAAAAAAGAAAAGCTTATCACAGAAACACCCTGCTGTATATGATGATGCTATAAGAAGCAGAATAACACTCCACTGAGAAGGAAACGGTGTAACAGCAAAGGCATGACACAGGACAGACAGAAACATAAAGACACACAGTTGACGAGTTCAGGGGGTCTGTTCCACAGAACATTACTGAGTCACAGCACCAAAGCCAGATCACAGTACCACACAGAGCAGCTCTTTGAACTTCACTCCATGTTCCAGATTTGGGATTGACCCATGGTGTGGAGCAGTGGCGGCTGGTGAACTGCCAATAGGGGAAGCTCAAACCATCCCTTGAAAATAATAATCGGTCATGACTTGTTTTCAATCATTCATTTAAATTACCATCACAGAAACTCCGAAAACTCTCAACATTATCAGGTGTGGTCGGTTTCCATTAAAACGCATACCTTGTTGTTGGATTAATTCCAGCCCTTTCACCTTCAGCAACCTACAGGTTAGGGAAGACCAATCACAATCTGCCCCTGCACTGGAACAATCCGAATCTGCTTCACTATTGGGCAAATCAGAATCTGCCTCAATGCTATACCAACCAGAATTTTTCTTACCCTGCACTAAGCAGTATTAACCCCCATAGTGAACTAATGAGACCCTGCTCTTCCTCAAATCGGATTCTGCCCATCAGCTGGACCAATCAGAATATGCCTTTTGCTGATCAAGTAACCCCCTGGGAGTTTGATACCAAGGAGATTTCACAATGAAGCTAATAATAAGCATTGCAATAGCGGGAAGTCCTGCTCACTGCCATTTATGAGGTGAGATATTTGCAAAACATTACATATGTAGTTGGTTTATTGATTTTTGCTATGCGCGGTCAGCATTAGAGTCTCCTTACCCGTCATCATAGTTCAGAAACATGAAGCTCTCCTCCAGTGAATGTTGAGGTTTAGGGCCCAATGATTGCTTATCTGGGAGTGTGTCACATGATCAGTGAGTAACATCAAACAAGATGGTGCATACGCTGTATTACCTAATACTACCTTCTCGAATCCTGAGAAGTTCTCACTTGTAAATTGGTTATTAATCATTACAGTTTTTGTGGGCCTTTTGCATGAGTACAGCACATGAAAGTTGAATTAAACCAATTCCTCTGAGCCTTTAGCCACATATGAAGAATATGTCGCATCTGCTAATGTCTACTAATTAATTCCAAAATGTATTCTGCTCATTGCACATTCATTTTTCAGCTTATTTTTCTTGTTGAGCAGGTGATAATGCACAGACTTTGCTGACTGGCAATTTATCTAACAGTGGCTAGATCATTCTGCTTATCGCTGACTGGCAATTTAAATAACAGAGACGAGATCTGTCTGCTTGTAACTTCTTAGCGAAATACTCCATCCCCACACCTGGTCTGTTATGGTGAATTCTATTCTTACACTTAACAATTGAACCATGTAATGCATTCAGCATAGGACTGACTCACCAAAATCCACCAGCATGTCTGAGGTGAGCTTTGTGGATATGTTGTACTGAATCTGCGCTCCTCTTGCCTCTGTGTTGGACACGTTCCTCACAGCAGTAGCAGGAGGTTGTGCGTTGAGGCTCTGTTCTAGTTGGCGCAGCCTCATCTCTGCTTGGGGAGGTAATACCTCGCTTCTGTCCAGTGCAGCAGTGGGCTCACTCTGTTCCCTGTCCAGGCCATTGTTACTACTATCCAGCTCACTGTTACTAATGTCCAGGCCATTGTTACTAATGTCCAGCCCACTGTTACTAATGCCCAGGCCATTGCTATTAATGTCCAGCCCACCTGAGGAATGAGCCTCAGGGGCCACAATAGACATTGGAGACTGAGAAATGATCTCAGAAGAAACTGGGCTAGAGGGTGCACTTCTGCTACTGTCCTCCGGGGGCAGACTGCAGGGCTGCCAGGGCTCGAAATAGCGGGTGCATAGGTGCACGTATGCACCCGGTTTTCGGCAGGTGCACCCAAAATTTAAAGTCGGATGCACCGCGTGCACCTAGTAAAACTCTGCCCCCGAAATAAATCCTCTTTCTTTTATCGGTAAAGGACGAGAATTAATGCCAAAATCGATGGGACTACAAGACTGTGGAACACGTTTGGCCTGAGGCCGCGTACGTGCTAACATTTGCTGATCACCTAATGTATATTTCTTATCAAAAACTTTCCCTGATCCAGGATCAGGGAGTTTGTGGGAAATCTGCCCTCCGCGGCACCAGGGGGCGCTGCCAGCACAGACCACGACTCGTGCCAATGGGACTGCGTTCTATAGGAGAGATAAATGGCGTTTTACACTGATTGGGTGGACACATGAAATTATGCACGCGCATACTCGGGTAGACACTTGGGAAATTGTAATTGAGATTCATGTTTGAAGATCCATTCTCGTTGGTTGATGTACGCACTTACTTGTTGGATGTAATGTAAGTGGCTGCTGGGTGATTAATAAAATCTTACAAAAAAAAAATAAATTCTTCTACATTAAATATAATCAAGAAGGAGAGGGTCTTAATTATGGAGTTATGAAGAATGTAAAAATATAAAAACAGCTAAAAGCAGCACTGTTGCTGCTATTGAGGCCAGAGGGGTCCTATGATGGAGTTGTGGAAAATTACTGTAGTTTCTCAACCAAGTCAAACAAAGTGAAATTAAATTCTAGATTGAATATTATCTGACTGTGATAAATAATAATAGTACACTCAGTTCTACCGATTTGGTTTTTTTTTTTGTATTTTTTCCATTATTTTTCTTATATACAGCGTGATTTTAATAAAATCGTATCCCACCAATAATTCTAACCTGTTGCACCACTGCAAATTTACAGTAGTCCTATGGCATATCAAATAATCTGAGTTGAAGAATATTTGTTTATTCATTATGTACTACTGCAAAGCGGCTTTTTTGATTGAATTAAGCAAGTTTTAGACTGTGCACCTAAACACGCACGAGTGCACCCATTTTCAACATCTGGGCGCACCATGTGCACCCAGTCAAAAAATCCTAATTCCAGCCCTGGCTGCTTGAGAGCGCTCTCTTCACTCAGGGCCCAGTGGAGCCGCAGCTGCTGACTCTTTCACTGCTCTGAGCTGTTTGATTGGACGCTTCTCTTGTCCCGTAGGCCGCTGGGGTCACGGCATCCTGGTGCTTTCGGTCCTGTTGTTATGGGCTCGGTTGACATGGTTGCCATTTTTTCCTGTATTCGGGGGCACAGATTTCAGAGTCCAACTGATCATTCCCATTTTTGTAATGATTGAAAATGATTATTACTACTAAGCTTGCTTTTTTTGGGGTCTGTCGAATAATTTATGGGAATAGTGATTGAACTTTCAGGTCAAAGATTCAGTATCAGGACATGCTTTAACAAAACTGTATTTAAAAGTTCAGCAAAATTAGCCTCTTTCTATGTGAGCAACGGAACCGTATCATTATGGGAAATGTAGTTACTCATCTAGATTTTGAGAGTGAAGTTCACACAGGCAGTAAATTTACCTCCATTTTCTCCAGGTCTAGTTGTCTCAGACATGGTGGCTGGTTTCTGCTCGAACTCTGCTTTTGCCTGTATTAAGATGGAAAAAAAGGAACGTTTCAGAAGGAAAAATATCACTCACTTTCCATCAGTTCACTGATTCTGATGGCAACCAGATTTCAAGCACAACTGATATTTCCATAAACGGAGAAAAATTTAGGGGCATCATTCAGTCCAGCGGTTCTGTTTTATTGTTATGTCATATGTCGAATAGTTATTTTGTTAAATTAATCTGTTTAGGATGTGAGATGGTGAACCAAGATGGGTAATATAGTTACTTTTCTGTATTTTAAGAATACATTTTTCACACACTATTCACTTACCACTGTTTTCTCCAGGATTAATGAATGAATTGCCTATTATTATTATTATTTTTATTATATGGTGGCCAGTTTCTCCTCCAATTTCATGTTTTCCCATATTTTGATGTTGAAAAATGTAAATTTTATGAAGAAAAATCTTGCTTATTTTTCTTAAGGAAACAGATTCAAGAACCTATTACGCTGGTCTATTTAAGCCCAATCAGCATGAACACCTTTGCTGCTCAATGTGATGCCTCACGTGCCGGTGAGAAATGTTTTGCTTGCCACCTCCACCCCAGCCTCCACCTGTTTGGTTCTGCTCTGTCTGACAGTGGGGGGATTCTTAAGTTCTGCTCCCTACCTGATTTTGTTGTTGTTTATTATGTTCTTGCTATGCATGGTATAGAGCACCCCCAGAGCAGAACCTTTCACCAAACTCAAATGTCATTACATATACATGTTAATAAATTTGTTGCATCAAATTAATTTAAATACATGAGTTTACCTGACTGAAATATTTTGATGGCCTAAAAATTCTGTGCATCCCTACAATCAACTATATCTGCTGCACAACAAAAAAACTGAATTTAAATTAGGCCAGGTAAATCAAACAAACCCAGAAGGACCACAATGTGTGATTTGATACACAATGTGTATCAAAGAAAACGGAAAAGACGATCATAAACTGTTAACTTGCCTCTGTTGTCTCCAGGACACGTTTTTCAATTATCACAGACATTGCAGCTAGTTTCCCCCCATGTTCTGTGTTTGCCAGTATTTACAAGGAAAAAAATTACATTTCAGAGAGAAAAGCATTTCTAATTTTACATGAGATCACAGATTCTAATGCTGAACAGTTTGCTGGATTTATGCTTTGACCTGTATTTTGATAAGTTTGAGAATGACTGACATTTACACTAAGTGGAGCAATTTATGGGCATCAGCATGGTCACATTCTGTTTAGCTGTGTTATTTTGCATGATGGATGGGTATTTTGTTGAATTTGCCTACTTAGAATCCAAAATATACTGAAGCATAGACTATCATGATTCCAGGGAGATTGTTTGGATCTCTTTGTCCTGTGAGGGGGGCATTTTCTTTTACTCATTTTTGGCGCTACTGGTTGGTTTTGGCCACTCAGCAATCATATTCTTTCAGGTGTCTGCCTTATCAGAGCTGGTTAATTGATGATTCGCAGCACCTGCGTTCACTCTATATATATCTGGAGGTGACATCTGCTCGCTGCTCGATTGTCTTTTATACATGGGAGCCGGTAGCAGCTAGAGGGTATTAGCTCTAGAGTTATTTGCAAGGTCTTTGCATCTATATTTCAGTAGGATTAGGAGATATTTTGTATTAGTTATTCTCCTTAGTTTCTGCCTTTTCGTGCACCCTATTTGGGTGTTGATTGGGAGGGTTACTCCCTGAGGAGTGCAATTTTTGCTTTCTTTTTTCCTCGGTCTCCAGTGAGACCTCAGTGGCTGGTTTTTTCTTAGACCCAGCTTTTGGATCAGATATGTAGAGGGGATTGGTCTCCGCCCGTTCAGAGGGCGGAAGGTCTTTGATCTTAATCACCTCATTCACACTGCATCTCAAAAACTAGTGTAGATACCCATGTGGTTACAATTAAACGCATATAGGAACAACTCAAGTATAGCGAGTAAAATGACAGGATGACCTTTGACACTGAGTGACCTTGAGTGACAAAGAGCACATGTACCCAAAAAGCAGATCAACTCATTCAATAGATAAAGCATGTGTGAGCAGCGGGGTTTGCCATGCCTGACACTACATCTTTTTCCATTGTGTGGTGCAATTTATGGGGTTTAGCAGGCAACACATTTTGTTTAGCTGTGTTGCTATGTATGTGGGATAGATGTTTTGCTAAATTACACTGTGATGGAAGTGAGCTACTGAACCATCACCTCACTGGAAATATAGCTATTAATTTATATTAAAAAAATACAGTTTCCATTGACAGGAAAACTTACCACCCTCGTGTCCACGACGTTTAAATGAATTGCCTCCAGTTTGTCCAGAAATTCCATGCTTTCCTGAATTAAGATAGAAAAAATTATAATTAATGATGATGTACAGTGCTTAACAAATTTGTTAGACCACCACCCAATGGAGGGTTTATGCCACAGCTGCCCTAAATTAACAGTGTTGGTAATTACGAAAAAAAAAAATTTTGTTTGGTTAATCCACCAGTATGCACAAACTCTTTAACTGAAATTATGTTTTTAATACTAAAATATAATTATTGTTGTTTTCCATGAATTTTCGAATTTACCATTTTATACAAAAAAAGCAGAAAAAAATAGTGAAGCACATTATTATTTTTTGATTAAGATGCCAAATAACAGTCATTTTCCTGCATTCCTGAACACAAAAATTAGTTTTAGTGGTTGAATGCAAGAATGCAAGCTGTTATCAAGGCCAAAGGAGGCCATTCAAAATATAGTTGTTTTTTTTTTGTTTTTGTTGTGTGAATAAGGACTATTTAGTGGTTTCAGTTCTTTATTTTCCAAAGAAATTAAAAAAATAATTTTTAGTTGGAAACAGGATTTTGACAAATTTCTTAAATATTGGTGTCTTCTCATTTGTTTTATGACAGGTGGTCTAATAAATTTGCTAACCACTGTACATTATGATATACAGTATGGTCACTGTTAAGCTTTTAGGCCTATGATCCTGAAATCATTTGACTTTATCAGGTATGAATTCATGAATTACAATTTAGCCCAAGTGGCACAAACTCCAACAAACCACCATTGCTGGCTTGTCTCAATGGATAATTGCAAGTTCGGTAAACAAAGAATCCATTCATGACATTTTCAGAGCCATAAATGAACAATCACTGAGTTTGTACAATTTGAAAACGATTCCTGGTCTGGCAGCATTATTCCCGCATGTAGATACGAGAAACTGCAATATGCTAGTAATGCGAAGAACAGTATAACACTGACACTCATCGTAGACTCATGGAAAGCATGGCTATGGAGGAACTTTTTAACACCACATAGTGCTTATTACATATTCAAAGTCTTCACACACTGAAATTTACTGCAGAATTTGTCTTCGCTGCTTGTTCAAGTTCAGTAGGTCTCTCTTCCAGGGCAACCATCTTACGGTCCATTTGTGCTTTTTCCTGCATTTAGATGAATATAATATTACCACATCATGCATTCTGTCAAAATGTTCAGCCTTTTAACTTGCTGGACAAAATACCAAATGTCTTAAGTTTTTGCTATTTTTGGACAAATATTTTTGGTGGGCTACACACTTTGTGCATCCCTACAATCAACTATATCAGCTGAACAACAAAAAAACTGAATTCAAATTAGGCCAGGTAAATCAAACAAACCCAGAAGGACCACAATGTGTGCTGGAGTCAACTGACCTTTAAAAAGCAGTTATCAAAGAAAACGCAAAAGAAGATCACAAACTGTTAACTTACCGCTGTTCTCTCCAGGACAAGTTTTTCAATTATCACAGACATTGCAACTAGTTTCTCCCCATGTTCTGTGTTTGCCTGTATTTTTAAGTAAAAAAATAACATTTCAGAGAGAAAAACATTTCTAATTTTAGAAATTAGAAATTAGATTTTGGGTATTTTGTCGAATTTGCCTATTTAGAATTTGCCACACTGAGATGTAGACTCACAAGAAATACAGCTACAGTATGTGACAACATTTTAAGAATGAAGTTTCCAAAGGCAGTTAATTCCATAACAAGTATCTAATTATCTCATTTCTAATTATGTCATATATCATCCCAAGTTTCCACTCAAATTTAGCTTTTTCCAGCATACGGATAGGATGAAAAATGTTTGTTTCCACAACAAAAAAAGGCCACTCATTCTACATTGAGAATGATGTAAATTATAATGTGCATAATGATCAAAGTGAAGCTTTTAGGCTGATGATCCTAAATCACTCATCTAAGTAGATGAAGTATAAATTCATTCTTTTCAATTTAGACCAGGTGTTCAATTTAGACCAAAACTCAGACAAACTCAGGATGACTATCATTGTCGGCTAGTCTCAACTGATCATTTTAAGTCTGGCAGGCAAACAATCCACACGTGATATTTTCATGGCCAATGATCAATACTGACTGAGTTTTTGCAATTTGAAAACGATTCTAAGTCTAGAGGAATTATTCCCACATGTAGTTGCCTGACACTGTAACACCTTGGCAACGTGGCGAACACTCATCATTATTGCACTCATCATAGGCTCATGGGGAGCATGGCATTGGTGCTTGTTAAAAATTTCAAGGTTTCCATAGACTGAAATTTACCGCAGACATTGCCAGGACCGTATTTTCATGCTGAGTTCTCTCCTCCAGCGCATTTGTGCTTTTCCCGGTATTTGGATGATGGTTCAATTATCACATCACAAATTCCATCAAAATTTTTGCCCTTTTCACTTGTTGGGCCGAATAGTACGTGTGTTACTTCTTACCAGTTTTGGCCAAATATTTTTGGTGGCCAAACATTTGGTGCATCCCTTACACCTACTTATATCAGCTACACAAACATAAAAATTTGATTTAAATTAGTCCAGGTCCATTGAACAAACCCTGAAGGACCAAAATGTGCACTGATGTCAACTGATGTTTTTAAGTGTAGTAACCAAGGAAAAGCGAAAAAGTGATCCCTCACATTCTGCATTATGCCTAATAAGTGTAAACATAATACTACATCCTTTACAGTTTCCACAGATTGCATTGTTTAGCTGAGGATTCCATGGGTGAGTTTATGCAATTTAGTTATGTTTAGGATGTGAGATACTGAACCATGGACTCATGGGAAATATAGCGATTTATAACATTTTAGGAATAAAGTTTCCACAGATTGTAAACTTACATCCGTTGTCGCCATGAGTCGTCCATGAAAGGCTAGTTTCTGCTCAACCATTGCTTTTGCCTGCTTCTAGATAGAAAAATTTTCGTTTCAGATGCGAAAATAGGTCACTCATTTTGAATTAATAATGATGCACATTATTTGGTATGTTATGATCACCGTCAAGTATTTACGTCGATGATTCCAAAATCACTCAACAATACCAGGTATATATTCATAGATATGAATTACTGAGTATTTAAGTCAGGCAAGGGACGAGACCACACGTGACATTTTCATGGCCAGAACTGAATAAAGACTCGGTTTTTGCTATTTGAAAACTAGGTCCGGAAGCATTATTCCCACATATGGACGCGTGACACTGAAACACCTTAGCAAAGAGAGGAACAATATAGCACTGACTCACCATAGACTTATGAAGAGCATGACTATGAAGGCACTTTTTCTCAAAATTTAGTGCATTTTATAATTTCAAAATTTCAGTAGAATGTATAATTTACAGCACGTAGTGCGCAGACAGCTTGTTCGGCCTCAAGAGATCTCTTCTCCAGGGCACCCAGCTTATTGTCCATTTGTGTTTGTCCCTGCATTTAAATGAATATACAATTACAATATCTTCCATTTGGTCAAAATTATTGGCCTTTTCAGTCCTTTGGCCGAATACCAAATGTGTTATTTTTTGCTATATTTGGCCAAATGCTTTTGAATAATGAGAAATCGGTGCATCCCAACACTCCACTATATCAGCTGGACAAGATTCCATGGGTGAGTTAAGGCAATTTCAGTATGGTAAGGATGAGAGATACTGAACCATAGGCTCATGGGAAATATTGCTATTTCTATACATTTTGTGAATAAAGTTTCCATTTACCTTCATTACCTCTGTAAACTTACCTCCATTTTCTCTAGGACTAGTTCATCAATTCTTAGACATTGCAGCGAGTTTCTGCTCATATTCTGCTTTTGCCTGTATTGAGATGGAAATAATTGAACATTTAGATGGGAAAAAATTGAAGTTTGTTGGATTCATGCTTTTAGCAGATTATGTATGATTTGGAGATCAACTTACATTTCCATTATGGGGATCTATTTATGGGTATCATACAAGCCACAGATTTTGTCTACATGTCTAATTGTGTATGGTGGATGCAGGGGCCAAAATTAGCACCAGCCACCAGCCAAATGCTGGTAAAATATGCAGGTGGCTGGTAGATTTGCGTCACTCACCAGCCAAAAAAAATCATGGTAACCTATTAAGTGGCTAGTAAAATTTGAACATTCACAGGCCATTTGGCTGGTGGACAAAAAAGTTAATTTTGCACCCTGGGTGGATGGCAATTTTGTTAAATTAGCGTGTTTAGGATATGAGATACTGAGTTATTGACTAATAGGAAATATAGCTATTTGACAAAATTTTCAGAATTCTCCATAATTGCCAGCAAATCTAACTATTTCTCTATGACTGTTATACTAATTATCTCATATGTGGTGCCTTTTTCTGCTCGAATGTGGCTTTTTTCCTGCATATTTATGGAACGAAAAATTCCTTTTCAGATATGAAAATGTAATTTTGCATTAATGATGTATATTATAATTTGCATTATGACAACTGTTAAGCTTGTTGGCCGATGATCCTGAAATCACTCAACTATATCAGGTACACATTCATGAATTTGAATTTGGTCAGTGGCTCAGCCTCAAAGAATCTGCCATTGTTGGCTTGTCTCAACTGACAATTGTAAGTCCCGCGAACAGAGAATCTACATATGACATTTTCATGTCCATAAATGAATAATGAATGACTTGGAATTCAAAAATGATTCTTTGTCTGGAAGTATTATTTTCACATGTAGATACGAGACACTGTAACACGCTAGCAATGTGTGGAACAATTGATGACCTGGGTGCAAGAAGTTGTGAGGTACCGTTCTGGAACCAAATGCGAGACCAGGAAGTTGCAGCAAAAGTGATTTATTGTAGTTGGGGGGGTAAACCCCCACAGGGCAGAAAGCAACAGTACAGAGTCCACAATCCAAAATCACAATCCAGTAGGGCAGAATCAGAGTCGAAAACCAGGGCAGCAATAACAGTACTCGTGGTCGGGCAAAAACAGGTTCGGTACACAGGCACAGGTTTGTCAGAGGAGCAAAAGCCAAAATCCAGTGGGCGTAATCCAAACCGTTAACAGGGCAGCAAACACAAAACTCGTAGTCGGGCAAAAAGGGTTTGTAAACAGATGCAGACAATAGTACCAAAAAGCAGAGCCAAAAAACATAAGTCGGACGGTCCAGTCGGAAGAGTAACACTATGAGTACAAGGCGAAAACGATAGCAGCATAGGTAAACAAGAGGAACGTTCTGACGGGGAACTGCAGTGAGAAGACAGCTTAAATACACTCAAGGGAAGTCACATGCTATGATTAGGATCAGGTGATGAGGATCAGACTAATTACGTGGGAGGAAACACAAGGGAGAACCTAACCACATGAAATTGGCAAAAGCCAGAACACGAGACAGCCTATGACAAGACATACAGCTCCGGTTAGGGAGTTCTAATGTGCACAGATAATGAGAGGCAGGACAGAGTGGAGCAGGTGCGGAGGATCCGCTGAATTGCAGCAAAGACTAAGTGAAGGCAAGAGGCGGAGACTAGAACAGGGCAAGTGCTGAGAGCTTGTTAATCAATTAGTAAGTGCAGCTATACAATCCCTAGTGCTCGTTAGTAAGTTAGTATTATATACAATGTTAGTCTGGGTTAGTAACTTAATAAAACAACAAACTGTTAGTATTGGTTAGTAATATAGAAAAGAGAGGCGAAGGAAGCAAACGAGATTGGAAGGAATGTTTGAAACCCAGAAACCATGAAATCACCTAAACATGTGACACGCAGGACTGGGGAGAAGCTGTAACTTGACAAGAGACCAGACAGGGGAGACAAAGTGCAATGAAGGGCATAGCAAAACATGGACCGGACTATAACAGAAAAGTGGATGGGAATGGCAAAAACGAAAACATGGCAAAGTACAAAAACTGAAAAGAACATGGCAAAACCCAACAGACATAGTCATAAACATAACAGGGAGTGGCAGAATCATAACAAACATGGCAGAAACATAATAAACATGGCAGAATCAGGACAGACAGAGCAGAATCATAACAGAAGTACTTTAGTCACAAAATAACACTTTTGAGATATTAAGGGTCAAAGTTTTGAAAACATGCTGCAGATACTTTTTTTAAAAGATAACATTCAGTGGGGCCTGCTGCTAGTCCCAGGGGTTATACAAAGTAGACAGACACGTTTTTGTGGAAAAATAATGCTTTATTACGAAAAAAACAAGAAAATCAGTTTCGGACTTTGGTACTTCTTACCATAAATTGCCTGGACTTCGGTACTTATTGCCATAAAATGCATGGACTTCGGTACTTTTACCACACAAATGCCGTTTCAATCATTTTCTGATTGCCAAACAGTCATTTTTGCTACGCTTGTCACATGACACATACTAGCAGCTGATTGGACAGTCATGGACTTAGGCACTTGTTCCTGATGATGTCAAGGACTTGAGTACTTCTGCAAAGACTTGAGTATTTCTTGCACAAAAATTCAGTAGATTCAGGGAAGGCCGTATATCAGTATTGAGGACTTGAGTACTTATATTTGGAATTTTTTGGCTTTAAAGGATGCACATGACACTCTACTTTATGGTAGTAGCGTCAGCTCATTTTTTGGAAAATGTGACTTAAGTACTTCTTGCACCCAGGTCTTCAATTTAACACTGACACTCCTCAGACTCAGGGGGAGCATGGCTGTGAAGACACTTTTTAACAGTACATAGCGCTTATTCAGTGTCTTCATAGAGTGAAATTTACCGCAGAACTTGTCTGGGCTGCTTGTTCAAGCTCTAGAATTCTTTCCCTGTTAAAGGAAAATTTCTGTCACTGATAGATAGATAGATAGATAGATAGATAGATAGATGGGGCAGACAATAAAGATTATCTATCTCCAGGGCAACCAACTTATGGTCCATTTGTGCTTTTTCCTGCATTTAGATAAACATACAATTACCACATCATGCATTCTGTCAAAATTTTCAGCCTTTTAACTTGTTGGGCCAAGTACCGATTTATTTATTTATTTATTGCCATTTAAATTGGCTGAAAATTCAGTGCATCCCTACATTCAACAATACCAGCAGGACGAGTAAAAAATTGTATTTTAATCAGGCCGGGTACATTGAACAATCTCTGAAGGACCACAGTTTGTCCTCGTGTCAACTGATGTTTTTAAATGTGGTTACCAAAGAAAAGTACACGACTGATCGCTCCCATTTTGCATTACGTCCAATAAGTATAAACATTATTCAGCATCCTTTGCTGTTTATGTAGACTGCAATATTTACCTCCACCAGGGCAACCAACACATGGTCCATTTGTGGTGTTCCCTGCATTTAGATGAAATAAAAATTAGCACATCACCCATAAAATGAACATTTTTTACTTTTTCACACGTTCGGCCCAATATCGAGTATGTTATTTTTTGATGTATTAAAAGAATATTTTTGGTGGCAGAAAGGTTGATGTATCGCTAGAACTATATCCGCAGGACAAGAAAAAATGTAATTTCAGTAAGGTCAGGTACAAACCATAAAGGACAACAATGCGTGATATGTGCTTACCACAGAAAAGTGAGAAAGCCATCTCTCCCATTTTGCATTATGCCTCGTAAGTGTGAATATTACGCTCCCTGCTTTATAGCTCACTTCGACTACAATGTTTACCCAAAGATTCTTCCGTTGAGTTTATGGAAATGATGTTTATCCTCAGGATGAGAGATATTGAACAAAGTAAAAATAGCAATTTGTCCACATTTAAGAATAAATTTTCCAAAGACTGTAAACTTGATTCTGTTTTCTCCAGGACGAGTTGTTCAATAGCAGTAAATTTTGCCAGAAATTCTGCTATTTCTGGCATTTCGATGAAAAAAAGAACATTTCAGAGAGAAAAATATTTGACTAATTTTACATGACTTCACAGTCTATAATGGTGGCCATTTATGCTTTTGAATGATTATGAATTTATGCTTTTACCGGAATTTGGATGATTATGAGAACAACTGATATTCCCATTATATAATGCAATTTATGGGTATCATGCAGGCCACAGATTCTATTTAGCTGTGTTGTTATGTTCGTTGCATAGTTACTTTGTTAATTTACTTCACACACCCCCCCCTTCCCTGCCCACACACACACTCTCACACACACAAACAAACAAAAGCCACCTATGGGTACATTTTCAGTTGCATGCATCTTTAGAAATTTACCTCAGGATTTGTCTGTTCCTGAACGGAAATTCTCTTGCTTTGTTTCTGCCCCATATCTGGGATATCCTGCATTAAGTCGAAAGAAATTGATCATTTCAGACATAATCTGATGCGTAAAAAATGATCGCCATCATAATCGCTGATAAGATCGAGGATTTATGTTTCTGAGGACATAACAGCAGGCTACATCAGGCTGGCTACACGAGCAAAGAAAAAAATCGAATCAAATTTAGCTAGACCTGAAACCCTTAAGGATCGCATTATCTGGTCATTTCGGGTGATCGGATCCTTTCTTCAAAAAGATGGGTAAAGTGATCATACCCGATTTGTATTAAGCCAAGATAATAACTACCATCACTGCTACATGCTTTACTGTTTACTTAGACGGCAAGATTTATCTTCGGATTCCATGAGGTCAGTTAGTGCGATTTCACTTTTCAAACCCATACAGTAGCAAGTGCGTTAATAAACATAAAGCATCAGGATGCGCAACAGTGCAAAACTAACAGCCTTTTCGGCTGCTTCTCCGTCGCGCTTCAAAGTTCTTATGAGGAAAAGCCGCTTCTGTGCACATACGAAATTGACATTCGGAGTGAGGAAATAGAACAAAGCCGAATGAGACTGTAATGGCGTCATAATACTGCGGTCAAGCTATCACCAGTTCGGAAAATGACGGTCAAACTATCACCGCTGTAAATTTGATGCGCAAATACAGCGGATAGCACGGTAGTAAAGACACATGATGCAATTGCTGTCAAAAATCTGTTTTTAAAAAGAAATAATGAGGCTTATTCAACGAAAGAATGAGTGTATTTTGTTCAGAAAAAAATCGGAAACAACGTCCATAATTTGGTTTGAATATGATTATTTATTTCTTTTTTCATTTAATAGTTGACATTTTGTGCAGATTGAAATGTGAGATTTTGGTGAACTGCTGTTACTCCAGATTACTAACAACTGCATGTCACTGTACCAGTGTTTTACTTAAAGCAAAAAAAAAAAAAAAAGAAAAGCTAGATATTACTCTGGCATTAATGTAGGACTTGCCATTAGAATTGGTATTTTGAAGTGGAAATAAAAGGAGAAAATTCAAGTGGGGACCATAATACTTCTGTTATTCAAAATGTTTGTGGAAATGAGTGGTCCCGAACCATACTGCACACGCGGTAGTAAAAGCGTACTGAATAAAGAGGGAATGCATGGGTGAATCATCAAATAAACAACCATCAAAGTATGTACCTTGCAATTGGACACAACTAATTGGGGGCGTGTCTGAGGGCCTGTAATGGTTAAAGTTGAAAAAGTTTGTGAAAAATGGCACTTGCATACAACAATGCATGTATTCCAGTACAGGATATCTGCATTTGAAGAGACTCCATGTTGGAAATATTAAATAATGGCTATCAAAGTTGATACTGCGCAATGTGCGAATGCAGACAGTTGAATGGGACAGGGCATGTTTGAGGGCAAATAATTCCTGCAAATAAAAAGGTTTGCGAAAAGCACACTTGCACACTGTAATACATGTATACTAGTATAAGCTCACAGAATATGAAGAGGTTCTGTGGTGGAATTTCTAAATAAATGGCCAACAAAGTTGGTACAGTGCAATGTGTGAATGCAGACAATTGAATGGGGGGGAGATGTTTGAGGGCTGATAATTCCGGCAAATCAAAAAGTTTGTCAAAAGTAACACTTGCGTACCCTAACACATGGATCCTAATGTAAGATTCCTAAATAATATTCTAAATAAATGGCCAACAAAGTTGGTACAGTGCAATGTGTGAATGCAGACAATTGAATGGGGGGGAGATGTTTGAGGGCTGATAATTCCGGCAAATCAAAAAGTTTGTCAAAAGTAACACTTGCGTACCCTAACACATGGATCCTAATGTAAGATTCCTAAATATGAAGAGATTCCATGGTGGAATTTTAAAATAAATGGCCATCAAATTTGGTACTGTGCAATGTGTGAATGTAGACAATTGAATGGGGGTCCATACTTGAGGGCCTGTGGTTCCTGAAAATCAAAACGGCTTGTAAAAACTAACACTTGCTTACTATAGGTCATGTGTCATTCTCACACTGCAAAGTGCCTAATTTGATGGCCATTTAATAATTCCGCCATGGAATCTCTTCATTTTCAATGTGCTTGTACAAGAATACATGAAGTATGGAAAAGAGGTGTTATATTTCACAAACTTTTTGACTTGCGGAAATTACAGGCCCTCAAAAATGGCCCCCATTCAACTGTCTCCACACAGTGCCAACTTTGATGGCCATTTATTTAAAAACTCTACCACAGAATCTCTTCACATTCTGTGGGGTTATACTAGGATCCATGTATTATAGTGTGCAGGTCTTGCTTTTCACAAACTATTTGATAATTTGACAGAGTAATATCTACTTTTTTTCTTTTTTTTCTTTTGCTTTAAGTAAAACACTGGTACAGTGACATGCAGTTGTTAGTAATCTGGAGTAACAGCAGTTCACCAAAATCTCACATTTCAATCTGCACAAAATGTCAACTATTAAGTGAAAAAAGAAATAAATAAAAATCATATTCAAACCAAATTATGGAAGTTGTTTCCGATTTTTTTTCTGAACAAAATACACGCATTCTTTCGTTGAATAAGCCTCATTATTTCTTTTTACAGCCGGTATTTGACAGCAATTGTATCACGTGTCTTTACTACCGCGCTATCCGCTGTATTGCGCATCAAATTTTTTGCGGTGATAGTTTGACTGTTTTTTTCCGAACTGGTGATAGCTTGACCACAGCGTTGTGTAGCCTACATGTGTAGTTGCGAGTCGCGCCAGGTATGACTTTTTTATTTCTTTACAATTCTTGTAACGGTATAATTTGTTTATCTAATTTAAGCTTGTGCCTGCCTGGCGAAATAAATTGTTAATTGCATTCTGTTGTGGTTTTCTGACTCTAACAAACTTATATTCTTCCAGCCCGGAGTCCTGTCACCCAATGGGGTATAATGTAGGGCTATGAGGCCTGCCTGATCACCAGGCCTTCCGGCTAGGTACACGGTGGTGTTCCATGCTGCAATTGGTGTTATTCTGATTGGCGTCGAGAATGTGTCATTGAACTTGAGAGTCCCGCATGCCTTCATTTTTTTGTTGTTTGCGTTATACTTTATATAGTCACTGAACGCTTCTTTGCGGTACACTTCGAAAGTTGTAATTGTACATTAATTCCGGCCCCCGTGGTCACTAGTCATAACTCCATGTCAAACCACCAGGCAGACTAGGACCGCCGGCCTCTGAGTTCTCCACCGAGTTGGGCTGTACAGATGTTTTCGGTCCGGCGGACGTAAGGTATAGACCAGTTATGAGTCCGATGCACAACAGAGCTCCAAATTCGTATATTGGAGTCAGATCAAATTAATAACACGCATGGTTTAATTGTAACCACGATTGACAAAAACCTAATTTTATATTCTAAATTTTATATGGAGTCAGATAAGCTATAACCGCTATGCTATGCGCCCTGTTCCTACGAACAGAGAAAGTAAATAAATTGACATCTGTTTTATCCCGATTCGCACCAAGTGAGGAAGAACGCGCTATGCCTTCCCCTTTGGCTATTTCCGCTGTTGGTATAGCTGTGAGGTGTTTACGATTGGTGACCCCGATCTGATCACTTTAATCGGGAGTGTTTGTATTGTGCCGTCTGGCGTGTAGTCCTCAACAGCAGACTGGTGTCTCTAATCGGGAGACCGATGTGATGCCTTTGATCGGGAGTGTGAGTGATCCCCTTCTCGGGAGTGTCTGCATTGTCCTTTTGAGAGTCCGGACCCCAACAGCCAACGTGACATGCCTTGCAGAGAGGATCTGTGCTACTCTCCGGATTTCCAGACTTTTGGTGGTAAGTAATACAATTACTTTATCTACGAGTGTATGCTAGGGAAAGTTTTACTGTTCCACCAAATATAGATACTTTTTAAGGGATCGAAATGTCCCCAACAGGCCTGGGACCGTAGAAACCAGGCACAAACCAGTTTACAGCCCTTCATGGGAGTGGAGACTAAGGGTCAGATTAGGAATGATTGTAGGTATACATGTTTACAGTGTTGTCCACCGCTAATGCGGCCAAAGCATTTTTGTCATCTTCCATTGCAGTGCCTTCAATATAGCAGTTAGTGAAAACTCTTCTTGCGGAGCTTGGCAGAACGCTCTGCTATCAAACTGCTGTGTTTATTGTGATATTTTTAAGCTTTGTATGAAGAGGGAGTAATAGGAAGATGAATAAGATTGTGTTTCTATGTGCAATCGGAACGTTCAGCATTTTTAAGTGGATGCAAATATCTGTCGTTGCCTGGCACATGGGCATTGTACTTCTTAGGCTGCAGGTTCTTTGTGTTTCATCCACCTAGGCTGTGCAGGTAGGAAGGCATGTGTCCTGTAGCTATGTGGGGATAATGCTTGCCACTGAAAATGTTGAATATTGGATTGTCTTTGAAGCGGGAGAAGATTGTGTTTCTCTGGGCAGCGGAACGTAGTGTGTAAATATATAATATTGTGGATACTGCTTTAGAAGGTTTTCGTGGAAAGCCAGTGAGATTTGAAGGATACTTGTATGTTGGAGAATGGAGAGATAGCTTTGAAAATATTGTAGTCACCAATTCAATAATCGTATCATTAAATGTTAGCTGCTGCATAACAGGTTCGGAATCTGTGGCGGTCCGTTGGCAGTGAAGGAGGTCTCAGAAAACCTCACCTTTCAATAACCTAAATTTCTTGCAGTGTATTTTCCCGATTTGTAACCATTGCGAAATTGGTAGGACCTACAAGAGTCTAATTTCTTTTTTGGTGGCATTGTTATACATTGCACCACAAAATTATAAGGCGTTTTCTTCCGCACCTGAATGAGGACGTAAAATATTAATGTCTTTATAATTTCTGCGCTCGTGTAGCTCATGAAATAGCTCAGGTTTGCGTGGTTTGGTTCGCGGGCTCATTGGGCAATAACCCTTGAAAATCTGTTCTATTTTCTGAATGCACTCACGGCTAAAGGGCTGTGTGAGGCACGATACACAGCTGAGTGACAATTGCAGAGATGGTGAAAATAAATGCTGCAATGTCAGCGAAAGTTTTGGAATTTTGACATTTTCTATTGCCATCCCTGCAATCTCATATCAGTTATGTAAGTGTGTCGGCAATAAGCATTCATTTTTTCATTATCATTTCTTATTATAGGTCGTAAATTGATCCTGGTTGATCGCCTTATAAATTGTTTGATTGTTGATCAGGCGGATTTAAACGCAAGCAGTTGGGGAACAGTCAAGCGGTGGGGGTTGAGGTTGCCGAGATGCCTCTGAACATCTGATGGCGCGTGACTGATTATAATCAATCTTTAAAATACAACAGTAAATCCAAATTGTTCAAATTTAGCAGATATGTACAACCTGTTATCTGGCTAAATTTAGTTAAATTACAGCACTGTTCTACAGCCCGGTATTTGCATCTGTGAAGAAAGAGCATAATTGGAGAATTGGGAAAAATAATCTTTGCAGAAAAATAATATTCATCATCAAGAAGTTTTATTGCTGAATAGCACTATGCACTGTGTTGTTTCTTGTTGCTGTTCCGCTGGGTTTTGCTTCACTAGGATGGAACCAGCGGTTTGCGGGCTGCATGAACTAAACTGCATGCGCGCGCTCTGTTCAGGAGGTATTATTACCTCCTGAACAGAAAAAAAAAAGTTATAAACAAACTTTCTTGATTACAACCCCCTGCAACTGTAACTAAGACAATCTAACAAACCTAATTGCATTATTGTTTCCATTTTCTTTCACAACAAAACATGCTGTAGGAATGCCTGCGAAATCTGGTAACTTCTCTCTTTTTTTTCCAACGCCTCACAGCCCTCCATTCCTCTTCTTGACCCCTCTGTCTCCACCCCCCGCTCACACTTCTCTTCGTCAGTCTTTGTGACTGAGTTCAATATGTAACTTGAGCTTGTACCTGCTTTCCTATCAGAGTGCATGATTTTATTTATGTTTAATGTTTTTTCTGTTTTAACTCTTGTTGACTCATTTCAGATTCTGAACTATGCAGACATTAACCCTGCATAGTTTATTCCTTTATAGATACGATAAGGTTTCACACTTCAGGCACCAGCCTCAAGTCGGGGGTCAGAAGGTGCCTGCATTCTCTGTGGAAGATGAGTTGGGATCCTTAATGGGGCCATAAACTCATTCAACACTCCCATGTCAAACAATAGCAGTAACAGGCCCCCTGGTGCAGCACGAGAACAAACTTTACAGCACTGATTTGTTTGACTAGGGGATCCCCCCATCCCATTCAGAGCAACTCCGCACAGTTGCCCAAGTCCACAAACTGCACCTATAACGACACAACCTCACATACCAACACACATCTTAATACACATTACTACAGTATGTAATGCACACTGCAAAGTCAATTTCACATTCATTTCTTTGTGTTTGTTTGTCTTTGTGTGTGTCTCAGTGTTTTCTGTTAATGTTTTCTGTTTTAAAATACAAAACTGCTTTCAGTTTAAGTAGTTTCAATCATTACCATTCAATTCATTGTCATCCTGTTGTTACAGTATGCTTTGCAAAGGAATGAAGTAATGTCATGTGATTACTTTAAACCAGCATTGGCCAACTGTGTACTGCGTGAAATGTCCAAATTCCTTATTGTCCATACTCAGTAGACTGACAGCAATTCTGTTCTGTATGTTTGAATTAACTCTCCCTCATGAATGAATATCCGTACCTACATTGTGTACAATCTTGTAAAGTCTCTTCAGCATTAATATTGATATGCATTAATGCCTTTTTGTATTGTACCAATACCCTCATGTGGGTTGTCACGCACACATTTAAGAAACATGTTTTACTATGCTGTCAGTCATTCTGTTTTATCCAATATTTTGATTCATAAACCCAACTGTAACTTGTGACAAAACGAGTTTTGATTATTCCTCATTTCATAACCCATAACATTTACTTCTGATGTTTCACCCTTGTCTTGTTGGTGTCTTGTTTATATTTTCCGTCTGTATTACTGTATGCTGAGTGTGGTTAGTCTCTATTTCTATTTTATCATTTAACATGTTTTTATTTTTATGTAAATATTGTCATAACCCATGTCAGCTACAACTGCATGGCTACTGGCACGACTCAATGATTTAATTCCTGATAACCAACACCTCACCAATAGCCACAAAAATTATATCAAGGCGGTACGGTCAGAGGCGCAGGTGCTTCTCACCATCAGCCATTCATTCTCCAATCAGACCCGTACCATCGAGCGTGACATGGCCTGCTGAACTTATGCACAAGACAGATCCATTCCTCTAAATTATTAACCACTACTGTGAAAATGTATACTGGTTCAAAATGTGTAAGGTGGACTGACTTCTTTGTTTCCTTACCTTTAATTCACCCATACCAAATTTATCCAAATTTCATGACTATACGCTCTATTGGCGTTGTAGTGAAAATTAAAATTCTCAAATTTGACCATTTAACAGGTTACATTACCATGAGGTAAACCATATTTACCACTCACGCGGGTTGTCGTGAAACGTCCAGTTATATCATATGTGTTTGCGCTACTTTACAACTGTTCTGTATGAAAACCGAGTGCCCCATTGACCAAGCGCAGGTGGAGGTAAACCTGGCCAGGCAGCAACCATCCTGGCCAGCTCATCCGCCAGCTCTGCTCGGGGAACATGCACCTAATGGGACGGGTTCTTCAGAGGGTGCGTCATCAGCAGCGCCCCCATCTTCAACTTCACCCTACTCCAGTGCTGGTACTTCCAGCACCTCATCGGCTCCCTGCAAGCCTCAACACACGCCATCCTAACCCTTAAGGACCGTGGGCACCAGCAAGGAGCCGCCCAGGGAATTTCCTGTGACCCCTTGGGACAGTTATGAGATGCCCCATTGGGTCAGGGGGAGGACTGTAAGCCGCGCTGCAAAGGCAGGGAAAACTATGTGCACTTTGTCAAAGACGCATGACTCTGGTCAACTTATCTTAATGGCACCTGCATCCTGGCAGAGACATTTCTGGGCCGTGAAATGCAAGAAGAACTAAACTCATCCGCCTTCTCACAGACGCAGGACTCCGGTAAATTTACGCCCCCATTGTCTTAAGGCACCTGCATCCTGCAGAGATATTTCAGGGCCGTGGGAGCATATTGATCAGGGTGTCCCCCAATTCACCCTAAAAACGACCTTCCCGAACTTACCCTGCATTGGACAATGCCACAGGATCATTAACCAGACATTTACAGGACTGCGCCCTGGGAATGGGAAGTTTGAAGGATCAAAGTGTCAAAATACTCATTTCACCCACAATGTTTCAAATATAATGTGTATTTCTGTTATATTGTTGGATAAAAGCTGATTAATAACATTAATACGAATTATCCTTGTAATTCTGTATTGTACCAGACGTTTCATGGCGAACTGTAGTGCAAGAATATCGTGTTTGGTATCATTTTACTTCACTAAATTTCCGAAATTGCACGGGGCATATTTCGAAGGAATTAAAATTGAGCCCAAACCCTCATTCAATAACTATGAAAAGAGATATACTTCAATTTCTCTCATGGGGATGTCCCCTCCCAAATTCCCTCTGAGGAGTGGTTGCCCTCCTGATTACCCAAATGATTTATGATCCCGCTGTAGGAAGCGCTCCCAGAGTTTGGGCATAAAAGGTAGGAAAACAATAAAGCCAAAGCTAGCACATTAGGTATGCGGGAAAACACTGCCTTAATCATCAGGCATTTACAAGGAACTCAAAATAGTAATTTAGTTTGACAAGAGATAATGTATTTATGATGTATTTATGGGATATGTGTGTATTGTACAGGGATTTTTTTTTTTTTTTGACTGCATTCTTAGTTTTTAAAATATGTAAATTCTTTTGAATGATTTGAATATGCTGAGGGAGGGGGTGGGAGCCGCCAAAGGGGGAGGGAGGGAGGGAGGGGGTTCTATATTCGTTCTGACTGTAAAAGAGATATTGTGTATTAATCCTTGGAAAATGAATAAACATTTTACTCAAAAAAAAAAAGTAGGAAAACAAAGCATTCGGGGAAGATTGCTGTCAACTTCCCACACATGCATCTCTATGCCGTGTGTAGCCAATAGTCTATAGTTATGGAAGATCGCAGACGACTTCCCACACATGCATCTGTATGTGTGCAGGCGTTATAACAATGGAAGATTGCATTCAACTTCCCCCACGCATATTTCTATGCCATGGGTAGCTTTAATCTAGTCATGGAAGATCTTACGCGATTACCCACATGTGCTCCTGCAGCCGTGTGCAGACGTGATATAGCTATGGAAGCTTGTATTCATCCTTCCCACACTGTACACCTTGTGTAGCCCTTATGTGTAGTTGCGAGTTGCGCCAGGTATGACTTTATTATTTCTTTACAATTCTTGTAACGGTATAATTTGTTTATCTAATTTAAGCTTGTGCCTGCCTGGCGAAATAAATTGTTAATTGCATTCTGTTGTGGTTTTCTGACTCTAACTAAGTTATATTCTTCCAGCTTGGAGTTCCTGTCACCCAATGGGGTATAATGTAGGGCTGTGAGGCCTGCCTGATCACCAGGCCTTCCTGCTAGGTACACGGTGGTGTTCCATGCTGCGATTGGTGTTATTCTGATTGGCTTCGAGAATGTGTCGTTGAACTTGTCCCTGCATGCCTTCTTTTTTTTGTCTTTTGCGTTATACTTCATATAGTCATTGAACGCCTCTTTGCGGTACACTTTGTAAAGTTTTAATTGTACATTAATTCCAGCCCCCCTGATCACTAGTCAGAGCTATTGTCTAAGTCAAACCACCGGGCAGAATAGGAACGCCAGCCTGAAGGGAGGAATGCCACCTGCCACATCGCTATTGGGCTCCTTCCAATCACGTATTTGTACCTCCTTGCTTCCTAATTGCTGGAATCCAAGTTTGCAGTCAGCTCCCGGATGTTGACCCGCAGGGCATGAAAATTGCCTTCTTCGATAAATTTGAATTTCACACTCAGGCTGAATGGTCGGTATTGGGGACTAACTGAGGCCTCCTTGTTAGGGTGTTTTGCCTGTGAGTCTGAAAGTTGGTTGTTTAAGCCTTGGTGCATCCCCAGTAAGATCAGTGCAGCTGTCATGCTTAACACCACATTGCACAAGAGAGGATTGGCCCACTACATAGTCTAATCAACTGTAGTTGTTTGTCCCTTTGGATAAACTGTAATGTAACAGTCAGTGATGTCGTCTGAGAGGAAAACCTTCTTCGAGCCGAATGGGAAAAGAGAAGCCGAGATGACTGAGGTTAGCACTACACTACAATCACAATCAAGACCAAAACACATTAGTCTGGAAGAATCCCGCAGACGCAGAAATCCAGTCCACCCAAACAGCGCTATGTGGGAACTGCGGTTGGTTAAATATGTTTGCCATCCAGCCTTTGTGTTTGAGAGCAGCATGCAGAGCTGATAATGAGAGCTTAATCACCTTAATTATACCTCTGATTACTGACAAATCGGGAACACGGTGGGGAGAAGACAGACATTTAAGCTGTAGCGAAAATGAGGCTCAAAAACATTGCAATTTTTGTGCGTCTTGATATGGTTGAAATATGTAGACTCATTGAATATTTAAAAAATGAGATCAGAAGTGTCCACAGCAGTTAAATATATATTCTAGGGTCATTTTTGCAACAGACCAGAAACATCCATCCGGTGTGAGCTGTTTATCTGCTTACACCTAAACCATTGTTTACTCTATATAACATAACCCATAATAACCCACAGTCAAGGATCACTCCGCTATTATCGTAAAGAAGTCATTCCGTGGGTAATAGGCCTTTCAAAAGCATTTCGTAGGACAGGCTAATTTATCATCATACATCCCATCCCATTACATATTAACCAAATCCTGGATTTTTTTGTTGAGTGGGCTATTACAGCGAGACGCTTAGCTTTCATTACAAACCGTCACGTTTTCCATCGTCCAGGTGAAGTATCGCGCGTATAATAACGGATACAGCGGCCGGCTAAAGGAGGAAGATTAGCATGAGCATTGCATGGGGTCAAATAGACTTTCATTGTTCAAGCTGAGTCACACAGGAAACCCACGTGAGCGCATTTAAACTCCATGCAATAAGAGCCCAGGCCGAATTCACACCCGAGACCCCCTGGCAGAGAAGCAACAGTGCTACCCACTGCACCACCATGCAACCACAGGACCCTTTCTTTCAACCTGTCCTCCAACCATACACTCAAATACGTTGATTATTCTCATTTTCTCTGATTTACGACCCATAGGAGCGTTTCCTAAAATCACGCCCCTCCTGGCAGCAGGAACGTACTGTTAGAGTTACAGTTTCAGTTCCAGATACAGTTTCAGTCATATTTACACTTAAAATAACAGTTTGGGTAAGGATTAGGGTTGGGGTTAGGGTTAGTATTAGGATTAGGTTTAGGTTAGGGATTTATTGACGGCGACGCTGACGATGGAAACCAGATTGTAGTTATTTAAATGACCGCTAGAGGTTGCTTAACTCCTAAACGTAACTTTAGGTCGCAATAAGCTGCTTGACAAAAGACCTTTCTGGGCGTATTTTGTTGGAGGACAGGCTCCTTTCTTTCCGAGAGTGTACAGGGCATCCCCCACGGGGTTAAAACCAACAGATGGAAAAACATCTGCAAACTTCTTTGCTTCTGCTCATCAAGGGTGCTGTGAAACACACTGACCTCCAGTGACAAGTGCGCTAAACTCCCCCGTCTCGAAATGCACTTAACTTTACACAGGACCCTTTAACAGTGCTCTCGGGTTGAAGCTAAGTTCAGTGCCTCTCAAGAGCTATAGCTATTAATGCACATCACTTCTGCTTGCTGCTTGTTTTATAGAAACTTCAGAAGAATTTGCTCAGTTAACTGAATCAGGGTTCTGCCCAGGACGCTAGGAGTGCTGGAAGGAATATTTCTGTGGTCTCCTAACCTGACAATCTGCCTTCCACGAGCTGCGAAGCATAATACACAAGCTTCACGGATGATCTTGTCAGTGAGGGGCGTAGGTTTAATCTGAGAGTTGGTAGTGGTATGTAATGTGAGCGCGCTGCGAGCGCGAGCTGAAAAAATCTTTGCGACAATTTGAATGGAAATATTGCCTCTCCATCACCAGAGACTCGTGCGGAATTGAAATCTCTACGCATTGAAGTTTTTCAGTTTTTAAATGAAGAATTTAAATGATCATGAAGCGCATGTTAAATCGCCTGATGTGCGGAAAAGGTTGCGCAGAAGTTTCAGAGCAGTTTGTCTTTTGTAAAGCACAGGCCTATTACTAAGTAAATCATGTTTCTGTGCTGAATTCAGCCCATTATTTCATTGCTATTAGATTGCATATGGAGTGAAGCCATGTCTTGAATTGCCAATGGATTATTACGATAATTTGAAAACGCGTCAATAAAGGAAAATGATTGAGAACTCCCCAGGACGTGGCCAGGATGCCAGGGCGCAGGTCAAAAACGAAAGTTCGCTATTCTGACAATAACAGAAGGGGGGAGCATATTTGGGCTCATTTATGCTTTGTTTCTAGCGGTTTTATTGGATGCTGGATGCGCTGATTTTAACTGATCTTTGAAAAAATAGTGTGGTCGGCTGAGTTGTGGTCGGTGCATTCCGAGTGCTGGTCGGGGCTGACCAGCGCTGACCAGCATCGGCGGAAACCTGCTGAATCAGGTTTTACTAAGCAGCAGGATATCAAAAAATAGGACCAAGGGTCCTGTAGCTTACTGGCAAGCAGTCTTACAGTGATGTTACTGTTCTGAAAATTTCATGTGAAGTTTGATATTCTAATCAATGAAATTTAATGTCAAGGTCACTAAATAAAAGTTCACATACATTTATAAGGCCTCCTGTTACACAAACACAATCCTAAGGTCTGAAGCAGTTTTGGTGATACAAGTAATTGAAAATTCATTATGTCAATTGTGAACTTTAAAGGTCACAGAAGGTCAAGTTGAGGTCAGCATATGGACTTCTTACATGACTTTCTAATTGTCATTATACAAAACTTGACTCAATCTGTGACCATTTCGGTGATACAAGTCATTGAATTTTCATTAGGTCATATTTGACCTTTGAAGGTCAATACGAATGTCACTAGATGAAAGTTCATATATGACTTCCTATATGTCTGCAATCCAAACCTAGGCTCCATCTGTGACCATTTTGGCAATACGAGTCATTGTAATTGTGTTTTGTCAAGTTTGACCCTCAAAGGTCACCAACATTCAGATTGAATGTCACCAAATGAAAGTTCATATGTGACTTTGTAGATGTCAGTAACACAAACCTTGGCTCCATCTGAGACCTTTTTAGTGACAGAAGTCATTGAATTTTCACCAGGTCAAGTTTGACCTTCAAAGATCAATATGAAGGTCACCAAATGAAAGTTCATATGTGACTTCCTATATGTCTCCAATACACTCTATCTGTAATGATTTTGCTGATATAAGTCATTGAGATTTCACTGTATAGTTTGGCTGTTGTTTGGCACTGAAGGTCAAGTTCAAGGTCACCCAATGAAACTTCATACATGACTTTCTATGTACCCTCAATTCAAACCTTACCTCTATCTGTAATAGTTTTGGTGATAGAAGTCATTGAAATTTTACAACGAGAAGTTTGACCTTCGAAGGTCAAGTTGAAGACGAAAGTTCATTTATGACTTCCTATACATCTCCAATACAAATCTACACTTTACAGGTAACTATTTTGCTGATATAAGTCATTGAAATTTCACTGTGAAGTTTGGTAATTGAAGGTCACTGAAGGTAAAATTCAATGTCACCAAATAAAACTTCATACATGACTTCCTATATACCAAAAATACAAACCTAAGCTCTATCTGTAATAATTTAGTTTTGGTGATAGAAGTAATTGAAATTTCACTACGTGAAGTTTGACCTTCGAAGGTCACCGAAGGTCAAGTTTTAGGCCACCAAATGGAAGTTCTTATATGACTTCCAATAAGTGTTCCATACACATATGTTCCCAATCTTCAATATTTTCAAGCCTAGAAGCCTTTGAAAATTGTAACATTTTGCTTGACCTCAAGTTTGACCTTTCAAGGTCATCTGAGGCCAACTTGAACACAGCCAATCTATAGGTCATTTATAACTTCCTATATGTCAGTAATACAAACTTAATCTCTATCTGCAACCATTTTGCTTCCACAGGCAATTTTGCCCATCCTCCATAACACCCGATGTTAAAGTACAGCGCCCCCACTAGACCCACTTCCGTTGATTCAATCAAAATGGCACTCACACTTGCACGTAAACTGTATTTAGGTGAGTTGATTGCCAGATTTAGAAAAAAAGTTATCAGACTGTTTTTGAGAAATAATTTTTGAAATTTCAAGCCATATCTTTTAACATTGTTAATATTTTCCCTGACCTCGAGTTTGACCTTTCAAAGTCATCTGTGGTCAAATTTAATATTGCCAAAATACAGGTCATATATGACTTCCTATATGTCGATAATACAAACTTAATCTCTATCTGCAACCATTTGGCGTCTACAGGCCATCTTGCATATTCATTAAGTACAGCGCCCCGACTAGACCCACTTCCGTTGATTCAATCAAAATGGCACTCGCACTGTACATTGACGGTACCAAGGTAAGTTGATTGCCTGATTTAGAAAAAAATTTATCACGCTGTTATTGAAAAATAATTTTTTAAAATTTCTCAGTCCTATCTTTGACATTGGGGCCAAAATTTCAAGGGCCCATAACTTACTTACTTACTTAATTCGAGCTCCGGCTCGAACCAATCCAGAGAGCCTCCTCCACAGCACTTTGTCCTCCATGGCCTGTCGTAACTCCTTCACATCCTCCAGATCGGAGTCACTGCGCAGGCAATCTATGTAGGTGACTTTGGGTCTTCCTCTACTTCGTTTACCCCTCGTTGGTTCCCATAGCACAAGTTGTGATGCAATGATATCGGGGTGTCTGATACAGTGGCCAGCCAGTTTCATCCTACGCTGTCTAACTTTTTTGGCGATAGGAGGACGTTCTTGGTACAGCTGAACATTTGTCAGTTTGAGCTGCCATGGGATATCAAGACACATACGCAGCATGCGTGTGTAGCAGCCATTTAGTCTTTTTTCAAGTGCTTTAGTGAGCGTCCACGTTTCTGACCCATATCATTGGACTGATTCAACCATGGCAATGAATAATCTCACTTTTAACTTGCGTGGGGGACTTGACTTCCAAATTTTGTTCAGCTTGTGGCAGCTGGTCCAGTTTCAGTGTTTTGCATCCATGAACCAAGATATTTGAAGTTTTTGACCTCCTCCACTATGTCACCACTTCTGGTTTGGATGGTATCTGGAGTTTCTTGGTTATATGCCATCAATTTGGTTTTCTTAGCATTAAGATGTAGTCCTACTTTTGCTGCTTCAGTTTCCATTCTGCCAAGCAGTGCTTGTGCTTGTTCAATCCTTTCAGACAGAAGCGCAATATCGTCTGCGAAATCTAGGTCGTTGATGGCAATCTGCGGGTGGCGCCTACTTTTCCTTCTTTCGAGTTCGAAGCCCAATTCAATTTCTTGCTCACCTAATGTTTGACGCATGACATAGTCAACAACTATTGCAAATAGATAGGGTGCCAGCGTGTCCCCTTGCATTACCCCAGCAGTAATGTCAAACAGGTCGGTTTCACCCTCAGGTGTGAGCACTCTTGCTCGAGTGTTTTCATACAACAGGTTGATAATATCTACTAGGCTGTCTGGTATTCCATAGGCCTTTAAGATTTTCATCATTTTCCCTCTGTGAATGCTATTGAAGGCTTTTTTAAAGTCTGCGAATATGATAATTGCCTTTAGATTGCTACTCAGCGCACCTTCAATCAGCCTCCGTAGTGCAAGGATGTGGGAGGTGGTCGAGCGCCCAGGTCTGAATCCATTTTGGTTGGGTCTTACTATGTTGTCAATCGCTGATTGTACACAATTGAGGATCATTTTGTTAGTGATTTGTGCAGCAATATTGGTCAGCATAATGCCTCTGTAGTTTGAGTATTCCCGCAGGTCACCGGATTTTGGTACTGGTACAAGATTCCCTATTGACCATTGTTCTGGTTTTTCACCGTGGAATAGCTTGTTAGAGAATTGAAGTATAATGTCATCAATGTTACACAGTTTGAAAATTTCCAGAGGAATTCCATCAGGTCCAGGAGATTTACCAAGTGTCATTTTTTTCTTGACAGTGAGGTGTTCTTCTTTGGTGAGCGGATCTGTCCTGATATTAACTGGTTCATCTGGACGACCCTCCGTGACTGGCTCATTGCCTAGCAGTTGGGTGAAGTACTGTTGCCATTTCCTTATTCTGTCATCCTTGCTTGTTCTTTTAAGTACACATTTTTTTTGCAGTTTTTCTACCAGATATGTTGTTAATCAGTCTCCAGCTTTCTCTATGTTTGCTGGCTACATCAGTTTCCTCTACCTGTTTTATCATTGAGCTAAGTTCTTCTGCAGTAACGGCGTCATATGCCTCTTGCAGTCTGTCTTTAGCTTTCTGCAAGTTATCTTGGTTCTTACTGGATGGTCGTTTCTGATACTTGGCAAACGCGCTGTACTTTTTTCCTAGCGCATATTACTCTAGTGTCGTCTGAGACACATTTCCTCTTTGACCCATAAAACGGACAAAAATGATGCAATCAAAAATCCGAAAAAATCGTCTGGAGATATGGTCTAGCAGTATGCATGGCAAATTTACAGGAAAATTCATCAGGCCAAAAAAAAAAGATAAAAAAATTGTAATGTGGTAAAAAGCCACTAGATGGCAGTATTGACATTTTTTTTGTTAAGCAATCTAAAACTAGGTTTGGGCATGTCCCGGGCATGCCTCAGAGGGGGCTGGAAAAGAGTATATAAGGAGAAAAATCGAGAGAGTGGAGAGGTAGGAGAAATTGCAAGGAGAAATTGCGGAAGGATATATTTGACCAGACCTGTCACTCTTTTCAAGACCTATGAAGCTTTTTGTGGATTTTTGCCTGTGTTGGAGCATTTTCCTGTCCTAGGACATTGCAACATAGCAGCCCATCTCCATTACAAAGGAAATGTAAATATCTCATTTTTCATTTGATTTCAATCTTGGTCAGTAGGGTAGAGTGTCAATTAGTTCTAAGTGTTTGTTTAATTAAATCTGTTGAAGTTTAAGAATTTTGTCTGTCATCCCTTGCTGTCCGTGACGCCATAACAAATTGGGGCCATAACAAATTGGGGGCTCGGGTCCGGGTAGACCATTGTGCGAAGTCATTTATTGAAAATCTAAAATTTCAAATAGTGAAATTGTTTTTTGAATTTTCCTAGATATATATTGGCAGATCAACAGCAATGGATGATTTCTTGGCATCACCAACCGTAGAGGTTTTGAAGTCTTTTAAAAAGACAGAACTGCTAGAAATATGCAGACAGTTAGAGCAGACAGATGTAAAACCAGCCATGCGAAAAGCAAGACTGGCTAGAGAGATTGTTGAATATTACATTGATGAAAATGTGTTTGCACCAGGAGATCTGGAACAGTTTCCGGTGGAAAATCCAAATGTAGAATTGGAACTTAAATTAAAAATGCTAGAAATTGAAGAAAAAGAAAAACAAAGGCAGTTTGAGTTAGAAAAATTAGCAAGACAAGAGAAAAGAGAGAGAGAGAGAAAAGAAATTGAGGAAAAAGAAAAACAAAGAGAATTTGAGAGAAAGAGGAAAGAGCAGAAAGAGAGAGACAGAGACAGAGAGATTTCGATTTAGAAAAATTAGATAGAGAAGAAAGGCTCCAAATCGAGCTACTAAAAATCCAAATTCAAGCTGAAAACAAATTTCGGGCTAGCCAGGAGGTAAATTATTGTAATTATTACAACCCAACACACCTCCTTGGCTGACTGGTTTTCTGCTTGTGTCTTTGGTAATTTTATCTGCTAATATATGTGGTTGTTGACAACAGAGAAACAGGAAATGTAGATTAAGAGATTTCGGCGTATCAGGATTTTCCTGTGCAGGTCCACCTAATAGTGGTCCAAATTTACTCTCAGACCAATTCAATTACTGATAGCTGAAGGGTATCATGACATTTTCACCAAATAATAAAACACAAAAAAGTTTCCTATTGTAGCTGTTAGTTTAATTGGGAACTGGTCTAGGCTCTGGACCAAGGAAGAGAGCATGCATGGAGTAGATGGCCTGAACAGCATGTGCATGAGAAGTGATTGACACTGCATTAGAAACTCCTCCTGGCTCTGATTGGTTAAATTTACTCAGGCGCAGTGGATTTTTACAAATGCCAGTTAGAAGCACTGGGAGGTGCCAAATGTATCTGGTTTTTTCACAGATTACCTGTCTCATGTAACTACTGTCAGCATAGAGTGACGGTTTCAGGAAATATGCAAAAGTGTATATATTTTTATAAAAGTTACCTACTGCAGCTTTAATATAGGCGTGGGCAATACAAATGAATAAAATGACAATATTTCTTGAGTTGCTGAGAACAAAGTTTTTATTATTTTCTAATGATTTTTTGTAGGTAAGTACAGAAGACACAGACGAAGAGTTTGCCACAAGTCCAACAAAACCCATTGTGAAAATTGGGGGGTGAAGTCTGAGGGCATTTTCGAAAATACAGTCTATTCATAAATAAACCAGGCCAAATTATCCATTAGGGTACCCTAACAGAAATAATTGATGCTAAAGTCATCTACCCCTTTTCTGAAGTACAGCAGCGCCCCCTAGGCCCTTTTTAATGGAAAATGCATTGAATTTCACCCAATTGCATTGATATTAAAAAATGGCATGAATGGGTTGCCTGTGAATTTTTTTTTGGATCAATGGCCTGCAAAAATGTCAAAATTATCGGTGGGAGGGCAAACGTTAACGCTACTCGCCCATTACTATATAAAATGCAGTGAAGTCGCTGATGCCAGCAGTTGTTTGCCCTCCCACTGCTACGAAATGAATCGAACGTTCCCCCTTAAATAACCCGTGGTGATTTTAAACAAAAAACTTTGCACTGTTTTTTACTATGTCCATATATCCTTCTCCCATGATAGTTTCAATGAGCTACCGTGAATAATTCATAGTAAAACAACAGTGACGTGCAGTCGGAGGTTAGTTTGGTGAGGCAGAAACCTCCCCTTTGCTTGATTAGCAATCAGACGATTAACTAGTTTAGTAAGACTATTTGGCAGAATGACGGGCCAGTTTAAGTTTCCGCGGCGTTATTACTCAGTACATCAAACTTGAAACGCTCACGAAACTGCAGATTTGCGCGTACTTTCTTACAGGAAGCCAGAGACGTGCGGTGAGGTAAGGCAGTCACCCAAACTTTTATCACAGGATTTTGTGAACCTGTACCCTCGTACTATTCCTTATTGACAATCAAAACAATTAAGGCCAAGCCTATAGGAAGCCCGTATACTGATAGAGGAGATAATGACAAAAATATTCATTCACGCTTCAATTCGAGACTGCAAGGATGGAAATCTGAATAATTAATTAGGAAAAATTCTCGGCTCTCGGTAATTCTATATATCGTTTAAACATTGTTAATCGGATTATGAAAGAAGACTGAAAATAAGCGCCTTTTTTTTTTTTTTCTTTTGCGTGTAAAAAGCGCCGTATTTAAAGGAGAATACATTGTATATTGATTAAGCATTGAACTCTGCATAAGTCGAACTGTTTTCATATTTGTTGATGACATTGCTTCAGCTTCCTGGAAGCAAGTACGTGCAAATCTGCTGTCTAGTGAGCATTTCAGGTTCGATGTACTGAGTAATAACGCCGCGGAAATTTAAACTGGCCCGTCATTCTGCCGAATAGTCTTACTAAACTAGTTAATCGTTTGATTGCTAATCAAGCAAAGGGAAGGATTATGCCTCACCAGACTAACATCCGACCGCACGGCACTGGTAGGACGATTCGTTCCACACACTGATGAAATCTGGTCGAGCATCACAGCGCTGGCGTGCAGCCAGTTGAAATGGAGATGGCACGAATTGTGATCAGTGGGCTTCAAACACCTGGCGCCGGTTTATTCCTTGGTATATTTTACTGATACTTCACAAATAGGGTCACAGGATATTCTGTCAACAAACTATGTAGGGTAGAGTAAAAATAAGCCCACCTTTCTTGCTATTGTTGAAGAAATCACGGCGGACTCGCGACGAACTTCATCAACTTCTGTCGAATTTATTTCACATCCCTTGGAGGTCTAGCCTGGACGAACAGACTCGTAATTTCTCAAATTAGATGGCTGTAAGCCAATCGGGGCCGTAGCTGGGATATCACGTCGGCGCGGGCTATTTGAAATCTACCTCCTAAATGGATATTTTTTGCCACGCCGTGCACTTGAAAGTTTGTAAACACGGCGCAAATTGAGGTCACGCATTCATCCAACGGGCGAACAATAGCTCTGTTCAAATCGCGTTTTTGGCCGTAATACGCAGAGTTCATGTATGAAATGCGGGTGTCCTATTGAAAAGGTTGCTTTTAATCAAACCATGGTGTTCTTTTTGTATGAAAATGGTATTTACATCATTTTTTTATAAGTTTTCTGAGGCTTGTTTACCGCCCCAGTTCAGCTGTTACGCATTGCATTAGAGTTTATGCAGAGCGTTGCCCATGCCTATTTAATAGTTTTGAAGAGAAACAGCCATTTTTTATTAGTAAAATATACTGAACTAACTTTGTTGGAAGAGACTTGTGTTGAAAACAGTTCGTGGACCAGTAAAAACAGTTAGGTGCACCTTCTTTTTGTTAACAATACTGGCGGTTTGATTCACTCTGACAGTGAAAGATAGAGAAAGCATCACAGAGGCCCCGCGCTATCGATTCTGAGTCAGTGAATGTTCAGCGAGTCCACAGGGACTTGCCTTTTCATAGTTTCCACATTTCGCCTCTATCAGAGTTCCTTCTCCCCGACATGGAAAGAATCTATATGAACATATATGCGCATATATGCCGCATGTAGGCCAAATTCAGGTACATATATGTGCTTATAGAGGGCATATAGGTCTCCTATATAGCTCATATACCCAGTGGCAGGTTCTGTTTGTCATACCTATTGTATAGCTCATATCTCACTTTTGCAACTGTCATACATGATGCCTAGCTCATATTTTTATTCTCAAGGTAATATCTGCATATTAGTCCAAAGTCCCGTACAGAAATAACAAGAATTTCACGCAATAACTTATTAATCGCATGTGAACACTTGAAATTGGCATCACATTTGATCTTAAATGCATGTTATGTGTAAACCAGTCATTATTAACTATAGCAAGTGAGAGGAGACAAAAAGCTATGATATCAACACAAATATCGAATACTATTTGTTACATTTTTTTCCTGAAACATGAACAATAACAAGGTCATTAATTCTTTCTTGACCACACTTATTTCCATTCTATGAAGATTGAGTTGTGTATTGTGGAAGAGAAGGAAATGTATAAAAACAAAATGGTTTGATTATGTTTATTTCATCAATTAGCATTTTTTCAAGTTTAAGTCACTGCCAGATTCACCACATTAGATAAAATTGGATTCACATCATTACAGCTCATACACATCCACTGAAAGGTAATACACTACACTGTTACATCCACCAAATGCAATGTTTTCTATCTTGTCTGTAATGCAGTTTCTAGATGAATATGGCTCAGAGGTCCTAAGTCTAAATGTAGCAAAATAAAACAAAAAATAACAAAATAAAAGTACATAGAAGAACATTCATTCAAGTAAACATGCCTTTCAAAAGTCATTTTCATCCCCACATCTATTTGAGTATTTCACTGTGGTTAATGAATTTGAAGACAAAGTCTACATTTCCGTTCACAGTTTTAATGAACAGACACTTGTCTTTTATCTGAGATGCTTGTATAGCTACTAAAGGTCCCAGACTTTTTCCTACAGGGATGAAATAACAAGGATTCTTAAATTCCCCCACGGAAATAACCTATATAAACATATAGGTTTTAATCCCCGCCTCGTATCAACCAGCAGTGGTCGGCAGCTCTTTTCAGAAGTAGCGCGCAATTGGCCAATTTGCTAAAGAAATGCAAATTAGGAAGGGCCTGCTGGGAAGGGCCATGTAGATTAGAGTTCCCCTAGGCGTCTCTTGTTGGCCAGACGGGCCCTCATAAAAAAAGATTCTGACCCTGTCATTGTTTGTGTAACCTCTGCCTTCATTCTGTGCTTGTAGAATCTCTCCCAGTGAATGTGTAATAAGCAATGGCTAACAGGTGCGGGCTTCGGAGGAGAACCACAAGGTGCGCAAACTCATGCGAGTTATCGATATGGCGGCTGCATGTGTGAAAAAAACCCAAGTACTTATACATAATTCCCTAACTGGACATCCCAGATTCGGGTGGGATTGGAGATGCCAAATAAAAAAAAATAGAAGACATTTAGGTTTTAATATAGGGCGACATGAAATTGGCCGTTTTCATATATTACCTATAATATATGAAAACGGCCAATTTTATGTATGTCGCATATATGCGAAACCTATATCTGGCCCTATATTAAAACCTATATGTTTATATAGGTTCTTTCCATGTGGGCCATGATGCGCTCACTGAAGCCTTGATTTCTCCCTCCAATATGGGCTTTGAAGCCAACATGGTTCCCCCACTCTGCCTTCTCAGCAAACCGATAGATAGTACTGCATTCAGGATGCAATTCACGGAGACTGTGAAAGTGCTAAGTAAATAAGCACAAATTGCACCAGGATCCGTTCAGAATCAATTTCTCTAGAGCTAGACAGGCAATTTCAGAATCAGAGCCAGTAAAGTACATCGTTGTTGTGTCAAGTCCCTTATTTTCTCTAAGCTTGCCTCAAAGTGGCCGTTCTTGTGATACTGTAGTGAAAGGAGAAAGGTAAAAAACTGACTAGAGACGCGTGATTTTTTAGCGGACTCACAGTTTAAAGTGACACCAAGCTTTCAATCACATCTGTTCAGAGAAAATGAAATATCATGGAAACCTAATAGCATTTTGCGTGGGCGTTCTGAGAGTGAACCGTTTTGCAGATGCACACAGACTGTCAACAAGGTTTATCGAAAATATCTTTTTTCTACCATGGGAAATGCCCTCGAAAACCACTTTAGTGCAGCAATTCCGTGTCTAAGCGAGATGGAGACTAAGCGATAAGAGCTATCTGACATAAAAGGAAGCGGGACAAGCGCTCCCTGCCTCTGTACCCTATTATAAGCGCCTGTAAACACTGGTTATTGGGTATGAATCTTGTGCTTTCATAGTCTGACTGCCGCACAAACCGAACAGAAATAGAAGCCACTAAGTGGGACTTTCCCTGGCAAGGTCATCGCCTCTGTGAGTACAAGACAAGGCAAAATACCGGACAGGGCTGCTGGACCTTACAGCTGATTGAATCAGTCGGGTTTCCCGATTGTTTTCTTTTCCTGTTTCTCCAAAGCAGCCCCAGACAGAAGAAACAGCAGCAGCAGATGGAGAGACGAATCAAAGCTAATTAAAATAAGGCTTCAGCCGCTTGGCAGCTCGCCATGAACAGAGCAAGAAAATAACACCTTTGGATAATGAAACAAGCTCATTTGATGACAGATTCAGGCGTCTCATCCCTTTTCTCACTAAACTGAACAAAAGCCTCTGGGAGGCCTGTCTCTATGTTTCCTGTGCTTTCTGCGTCACATGGCTTTTGTACATTTAGCTTAATATCCTTTTCAGCTTTTAATTACACACCTCAGATCGCTGCCTTGGAAATAGAACCGTTAGAGGCTGTCTTGGCGCTTTGATTTCGCCGTCACTCGGAAAAAGCGAATCAAACACGCAAGGGCCTGAGTGATTTAGCAGTGAAAGACTCCCATTGACTGCACAACTTATTGGGTGACAAGCTTCTTATCTTTATTTTTTTGGATGGGCGGCCTCAGTGCTTGTCGATAGGTTGCCCATGTAAGCGTGTTTTCAGACAGCAGAATGCATTGGGAGAACCTGATTACTCCTATAGCCTCGCACTTGTCTCACCCCTGATGGGGATGTGACTCAGTTTTAACATAAGGAAGTCTGCAGTGAGAGTTCAGCTGAGCACAGTTCTGCACAGCTCCGGTACATTCTCCTGCATCCATCCTGAGTCTAACCCACTTGGGCCGCTTTCCAAAACTGCTTTGTTGCCGCTAGCTGTTCACTCTGAGTGTTGCTCTGTGTGAAATCTCCCTCACAGCTGTGGAGGGCTCTCCTCATTAAGGGGGGGGGTTTAAATACGCCTGTGATCTTTGGGATGCACTCGCCTCCATCCACAAGAAAGAGGCAGCCAACACCATGGCAACAGATAGGCGAATTGCACTGTATTATCCATCTCCTCTCTTGTTCTACTTCTGGTAAGGGAGAGTTAAAATTGGAAAGTCAACAGCGACGCACACTTGCCATCCATTCCCAGTCAGCACCAACAGGATTAGAATAAAGTTCAACATAGCAGTTCCTGTGTGTGCAAGTAAAAGAAAGTCAGAAAAAAAGAGTATTGTGGGTGCTTTGGGATTGAGCCCAATTATTCTCAGTCAAGGTAACCAAGGTAGGCTGGAAAATATCCCAGCATGCATTGGTCAGGGAAGCAATACTCACCCTGGTCAGTCTGACACATCATCCACGGGTCATAGTGTCGAATGTGATTTAATTTTAAACTTTCAGGTATAATGACCCTCTGCTGCCTGAGGATCTGCTCTCTAAAGTGGAGAGTTTCACAGAACACCCCATTCAGTCATGCTGTAAGAAGGCATACCACTGTTATTTTTACTGGAATTTCTTTTTCAAACTCCCTGTCATTGCTCTGTTTTGAAAATTGAGACAAAATTCAATGCGCTACAAAAAAAAAAAAAAAAAAAATTCCCTCAATGCTCCTGAGAAGAGATAAAATGCTCAGTGATGTCCTAAAAAAGGTGTGAGGTGTCTGCCGATCACAGGACACTTTTCCCAATAAACTTATTCATCCACTAATGCAAAAACAGCACTCAGACTGAAGTAACAAAATGTGATCTTACTGCAGAATCGGGCAAGGCTGTCATACAGTGTCCCTGACCTTCCGCTTGAAGTGAAACAGACTTCAGTTCAAGGGAAATTCAAGTGTTTTTGCTTCTCTATTTTCAACTGGATTTGAAACTTAGAGCTCCAGCATTGTTGTCTTGCACTTGCATTTTTATTGATTTATCAGTGGCTGCTCAGCAAGCTTCTAGAAACTGACACGGACACATACAAAGACAGGGAAGCACACTTCAGCAATAGCTGCCACATACTGGTCACAAACATATTAGTAAAAGAACACACAAGCGCTCCCATGTGTACACACACACACGCACGCAAACACAAAAATGCACACACACGCACTCACATATACACGCAAACACACACACACACACTCACTCACGCACGCATACTCCCTTATACTGTACTACTATCCTTGTGTGGACATTTCATTGACTATTTTTTCATTCCTTATGTTTCTCTACAGCCTTTCCCTAATCTTAAGGTCAAGCTTATTTTCATCATCCCCGAAGGGCATTTTGTTTTAACCCTTTTTACTCGTTGATTTTCTTCCAGCTATACAATACCATACAGTGAATTTTTTATTAATAAACTTAAAAATTACAATGGTTAACAGCAATTCCTCATAAATCAAATAAAAGCATTTTTTTGCATTAACTCTTTATTAACCATATCTGTGGTTAAGTGTATGAATAATGTCGCTATACTGGAAGGTTAATGGTGACAGAAATGTCTTTTGACCGGGAGAAGAGTCAACCATAACCAACTTATGCCAAACCAAAACTCCAACCATAACCGTAACCCAAACCTAAACTAATAACTTTACCTTTGGGAGTTGTGAGGACGGCTTAAAATATCCTCACTCCCATGTCCGCACTCTGTTGAATATTTTTTTTTTGACCTGGTCGTCACTGTATAGCAAGTGCAACACGCACACACACACACACACACACACACACACACACACACGCACGCACACACAGATCCAGTGGCCCCTCTGCAGTTTCTGTTTGAATAATTCAAATTCCATCTCACCTGTCATCCAATCAGAATACTCCTTATTAACGCTTCTCTGGAGGTCTGCTTCAATATCCACATTTAATTGGGCAAAGGAGGCCAGAACTTCTCATTCTACTCCAAGCTGCTCCTCGCAATAAATGAAACTGTCAGTCAGAGCAGATAGCTAATAAATCTCCATTTCCCCAAACCCTGATTAACGGCCTGACTTGCGTTTATCACCATGCCATTTGTGGAATTGAATTAATCAAGCTCATCACTGCGTTTCAGGCGGTCATTTTCTTCGGTTCGCGCTCATTTAAACAGTCCTCATCACACCACTAAAGGACATATAATTTCCTGTCTACTAATGTGATTGATTTTCTTCAATATCAGAGGCCACTCAATGCAGTATAAAAAAGACAAACCTTTGTAAACTAGGGCTGGGTAACATGGACAGAACCTAATATCACAATGTTTTTGACCGAAAACCTTGATATCGATACAATGGCAATATTGTGGGAATAACTATTGGTGTTTTCACAAAATATTTACACAATGCAATTCTTGATAAGCACTAATTAGTAATGTGGACCAAGTAGGTACAGGCAAATAATAGCCAAATTAATGCAGATGACTGTTTTCCTTCATTAAACAGCAACCTTTAAAACCAGAAAAGTCAACACTTGATGTCACAAAATCATGATATCCAAAATCCCACACGATATCTTACATCACAATATTAATTAAATTTTAATATGTGACGCAGTCCTATTACAAGGTCCAGCTGGCCAGAATGTGGTGATGGTCTTTCATTACGACTGAAGTCTTCAATGCATACATAGACACAGCCGTTAATGTACGAGCTATCACAGTGGCCTGCTAACTGTCAGAGCCACATCATTTATGCATATGGAAGACATTAAGGATATTCATAAAATAAAAACGGAGGGATAAAATGCCCACCTGCTCCTGTGTCGTCCACAGCATGCACTTTATCACCTCCAGTTCATGAAGTAGGAAACGGCCATTTTGCACTGTAGAGTTTTAAATCAACTCGTTTAGAGGCACTTGCCCGCAGATAAATTCCTTTCTGTCCTCCCAGAGATAAAGAACAATTTTAATATTACTTTTATTGTAAAGAGAATTTCAGTGTCTTCGATGCAACCAGTAGGTTTCACTGGCAATATCCATTGTGCTGGTGGAAGTCTTCGCCATCCATATCCTCCTGTTTATCTGCCTGTCGGTCCCTCCACCACATTTAGTTTCCAGGCCAGACATCAGCCATAAGGGGGAGGGGGATCTGAGTATTTCATGCTTGTTTTTAATGGAGTGTAAGCTGACCTGACCAGAACCAGGAACAGAGGCCCTGCTTGAGCTCATCTCAGATGTTACAGCTGCCAACCCTGATGCCCACCAACAGCTACCAACCCAATTATGACTCCAAATACTTCAGCCCCCTTCCCAGCCCCCCCCCCCCCCCCCCCCCCCCAAATGGTGCACCTGATGCATTATCTGCCTCAGCCATCAAGCTTATGCCCCTCCCTCCTGCTGGGGAGCAGAGCACAGAGGCTTCTAAACACAATCTGGTCCATTTCTCTAAATCTGCCCCATAACTGGGTTCATGTAAGGTAAAAAGTGACAGATGCAAAGGAATGGCCTCGATTTCTGATGTCGAAAAAGCCGCAGCATCTTTACGAGAGTCCCGGCTCACTACTAAAAAACAAGCCTTGAAGCTCCAGTCATAACTCAGCCCGCTCTGAGGGCTTGTACAAGCTGACCTGTCTCTCCCTTAATTGGGCATCTCTGAAGGGACACCGCCATCGAGCCGGTATATTATCTGGCACCGTCTTGCAAGGATCACAGGCCTGATGCTTGATTTTTACAACTGTTTCCTTTTCAAATTAAGCATCAGATAAAGGCCATTGGTTTTACAGTACGCTCGCAAAATCTCTCCCCCCGGATATCCTGCTGTAATTTATCTCAGCTCAGCCCCCCTTACATTCTCTCAACTGCCACCGTCATGGAGATAAACGGCAGGAGGGTCTGTCCGCTGTGACGCGACTCCAGATGATCTTTCGCAGTCCATTATAATTCCAGACATCCGTTACTCGTGCAGTGCTCAGCTGAGATGTGCATTTGGAGCGCACTGTGATTAGCTGTGAAAATCCGCCATCATCACTGCCTCATCTTACACCTTGTTTTTACCCGAGGATGTCTCAAAAAGTGAAACTCACAGACTTTAACTGCGCAGTCGCAGTCTCTGCCTTCGTAACTTCCAGATAGAGGCCACTCAGTCACTGAGTTTGAATAGCCCTCCATTATCTTAGACAAACAAGGAAAGAAAACTGCTCCATCTAATGAGACCATTACACATTTTCCTCAGTAACAGTAGACGGAGCATCATGCCCCATTTGAAACAGGTTAATTGCCCTTCTCATTGGCCCTAATCCAGTGTGTTGACAGTAAGTGTGTGATGATCTAAAGGTATTTAACATACTTGTTAGGGAGGCTGTTATTGTGCATAAATTACAATTGCACCCCTTCCACCATAATCAATTATCATTTTGGATTGAAGGTTGTATCATTTCATTAAATCCCTTTTGTATGTGGACTGGTACCGTGCGACAGAGAATTTATGTGGCCCTTTACGGACAAGGTGGCCAATCGCAAGCTGTGTTTTGAAACAGCCCATTCTAAATGAGGCCGTTGCGTGCCATTAGGCAAAGTTAATGCTCCTTTCAAGCTAAATGACTCCTGAATTCAATTTACTGAAACTTCTATGCCCTGCATTAGTCGTCAGTACAAAGCACTAGTCAGACAGAGACAGGGAGATGGTGTCTTTGCTCAACATCAAGTCTAGACGGCACATGGTCTGCTATTAGCTAGACATCCAGCTTAACCCTTGTGATAAGAACAAAATTAGGCAAGGACCAAATATGTGTTGCTCTCTTTTTAATTACCACACTCACACACACACACACAAACATACCGATATACATTATTCCAAGCCACAGCAAAGTTAATTCCCACTGAAAAGAAACTAACCACCATTACTGTATACAGAAGTGCAGCCAAAATTGAGAAATAGGACACCAGCCAAAGCAGAGATCAGACTCTTTTATTTATTTTCCTGAACAAATTTCTTTGACGAGGGCATAATATGAAATTTTACATTCATATCCCAAGACACAAACTCTGGAAAAATAGGACCAAGGGTCCTGTAGCTTACCGGCAAACAATCTTACAGTGATGATAATGTCAAGGTCACTAAATAAAAGTTCACATACATTCATAAGACCTCCTGTAATACAATCTTAAGCTCTAAAGCAGTTTTAGTGATAGAAGTCATTTAAGATTCAATATGTCAATTGTGAACATTAAGGGTCACAGAAGGTCATTGAAATTTCACTGTAAAGTTTGGCTGCTGAAGGTTACTGAAGGTCAAGTTCACCAAATGAAACTTCGTGCATGACTTCCTATATGCCAGTAATACAACCTAAGCTCTATCTGTAATAGTTTTGATGATAGAAGTAATTGAAATTTCGCTATGTGATGTTTGACCTTCAAAGAACACCGAAGGTCAAGTTCAAGGCCAGCGAATGAAAGTTCATATATGACTTCCTATAAGTGTTCAATAAACATATGTTCCCAATCTTCAATATTTTCTAGCCTAGAAGCCTTTGAAAATTGTCGCATTTTGCTTAACCTCAAGTGTGACCTTTCAAGGTCATCTGAGGTCAACTTTAACATAGCCAAAATATAGGACATATATGACTTCCTATATGTCAATAATACAAACTTAATCTCTATCTGCAACCATTTACCTTCCACAGGCGATTTTGCCCATTCTCGATGAGACTCAATGTTAAAGTACAGCGCCCCCACTAGACCCACTTCCATCGATTCAATCAAACTGGCACTCGCACTGTACATAAAGTGTATCAAGGTGAGTTGATGCCAGTTTTGAAAAAAAGTTATCACAGTTTTTGAGAAATAATTTTTTTGAAATTTCAAGTCCTATCTTTTAACATTATAAATATTTTCCTTAACCTCAAGTTTGACCTTTCAAAGTCATCTGCAGTCAACTTTAACAAAGCCAAAATACAAAATACATATGACTTCCTATATCTCAAACTTAATCCCTATCTGCAACCATTTGGCCTCCACAGGCCATCTTGTATATTCATGAAGTACAGCGCCCCCACTAGACCCACTTCCGTCGATTCAATCAAAATGGCACTCGCACTGTACATTGATGGTACCAAGCTAAGTTGATTGCCTGATTTAGAAAAAAATTTATCACACAGTTTTTGAGAAATAATTTTTAAAGATTTCTCAGTCCTATCTTACGGAAGCCAAGAGCAGCCACGTGTTTACTTTTTTATTTTACTGCCGTTTTTTCTCATGATAAGGACTTATTATTTTGTTATCTTGATATAACAAAGTCCGTTTTCTCGTGATAATGACTTATTATTTCGTTATCTCGATATAACAAAGTTTGTTTTCTTGTGATAACGACTTATTATTTCGTTATTTCGGTATAACAAAGTCCGTTTTCCCATGATAGCGCATTTGTTTATGTCCCAGCTGGTGAAATGGCAGATCAAGGAGTAGGCCTATCCACTGGCGTCTAGAGATGGCATCTCTAACAGAAAGGCACAATGCAATTTCTGCCTGTGTTAAACCTTGATTGAAGTACATCCTGTTGCGCTGCCGCTGATCAATAATGGATAGGCCTACTCCTTGATCTGCCATTTCACCAGCTGGGACACACCTGGACCAGACATTGGCATCTGAAGGCTGAAATCAGGACGATGGACCAAACCAGCACGCAGTCATCAGAGATGATAATTATCCCACAGAAACAAAAGTTTCTGTTATATCGAGATAACAAAATAAATTAATGCTTTATCACGAGAAAACGGACTTTGTTACATCGAGATAACGAAATAATAAGTCATTATCACGAGAAAACAGCAATAAAATAAAAAAGTAAATACGTGGCCGCTCTTGGCTTCCGTACCATCTTTAACACTGGGGCCAAAATTTCAAGGGCCCATAAAACGGACAAAAATGATTGAATCAAAAATCTGAAAAAACTGTCTGGAGATATAGTCTAGTCGTATGTTCTGGAAAATTTATACAAAAATTCATCTGGCCAAATAAAAAATGTTCCGGACGCTGGACGCCACACCACGACAATAGCTTACAATAGCTTATCGGCCCATAGGGCCGGTAAGCTAAAAATAAAAGTTATGTACCATTTGGAATTGAAACGCCAAGTGTCCAGATACAAACGAAGCTATCTAAAAAATGAATGCACATTACCTCCCTGTTAATCTGCCAAGGCATTTTTTTTCCCCCATGAGTGCACTGACATATTGTACAGCCTTAAAATTGTTTCATGAAAAAATAAAGTGCTGGATCCAAAGAGAGAATTACATTGTAATTCCAAACATACAGGATATGAGCAGAACAGGCTGGCAAAATACTCAAGTGATGAAGCTTCATTTGAGGCGAGCATCATTTCAGAGGAGGCGATAAGAGAATCATCGGTGTGATACTGAGACTAGCGCAATGACTCTTAAGTCTGGATGTTCTTAACGAATGAGTTTGTTTGTGTGCTTGAAAAGATGACTCAACATTTGCTCATTTCATCCATTTCTGTTGGTGCCATCTTCTCGGCTCAATGACTCATTCCCCAGACATAAAATATAAAACGAGTTAGCGGTGGGTGCAAAATGCTAATAAGCTCTAGTGCTGATTGGAAAAGTACAAAACTTACCTACAATGAGTGACAGATTATTAAATTTATTGTTCTTCGGGTCATGGAGAATAAAGGTAAACACTTGAGAGTGGCTCACGGAGATAACATTTTTTCTATACAGTTAAACGTATAGCAGGTACAAGTTCAGATAGAGTACTTGCATGCATGTGTGTGTGTGTGTGTGAATGTGAAATCAACTGAAGATTACTAGTATCTCGACAGAGGACTGCTGAAGACTTAGTCAGCACATGCTGTCCCTTATAGGAGGACAATGGAAAATTCTAGTACATGGAAGTTTTGAGAACATTCACAGAAAATACTTGGTAAATACCATAGCACACTGAACATCCCGTAACATTCAGTCTTTTACCAGCCATCTAGGTCATAACACTGTAGAAGCTTATAGAACATTCTAGATTTATACTGAAGCACAATAACTTTGGAGTGCCTATTTCTAACAAATTCCACAAAATCACTTCTAAGTAAACTTTATGATATGATCTTAGCTGATGATAAACTGTGAAGTCCAGCCATCCATCCTTATTCTGACTTGATTATTCCTGGAGAGGATCACATAAAGGCTGGAGCCCATCCCAGCATGCAATGGGCCAGAAGAGAGAACTCATCCTGAATCAGCCAATCCGTGGCAGTGACCGTACACCATTTCCTCACTCACTAAAACCTTTGGCATTTCTTCGGAATGAAGGAGGAAACCAAAAAGCCAGGGGATCAAGCAAACTCCACACAAAAATTTTGCATTTTGCCTTGTATTGAACAAGTAAACAATCACAAACGATGTGCAACTAATTAAAATTTGTCAAACTACATGTGCACCGCCTGATTTGTGAGGTGATGAATTGATTTTATAACCCCCACAGCCAGGGTTTTATTAGAGGAAGATTTGTGTGCGAGGGCCGTTGCCATGGAAATGAAGTCTGGTAACCTGTCCAGTGCCTTGTTGTTTCCTCAAAAAAATCTCATGGGCTCATTGCAAACACGTATTTTACCCTTCATCATCGACTCATTACTGAACTGATGCAGAAATCAACCGAGATCAGCCACCTTCCAGGAATTCGACCTGTAATAGGCTCTTTTAAGGAGAGAGGAGCCAGGAGGCACCCAAAGAATTCTTGAGAAAGTAAGCACGAGTGCTCATCCTTTTCGGATGTATTTTTTTAAACGTGTGGCATATGAATGATTGTGAATCGCCGTCTCCCAAACTGCCACGTCTGAGAGGTCCATAGTTTCAAACTAATACCAGCAGATATCTCAACTCCCAGGCTGTGACCCACTGTGCCCTGCCACACCGCTGGAATGGAAGATTGAACATCCTGGTGCTGTTCCAAACATTTATGTTTATTTGATCCACAAGTGGCAGGATGTTCCTCTCCTATTTGTTTGCTGTAAAACATACTGGATTTTTACAACATGTCTTACGTACAGCCGTGTTTTTTTAATCTTTGGTCCAGAATCTTCCATCATCGAAATGCTGCTTACCAGAGTACAGGCTCATTGCTCCTGGCTTTTCAGTGAATCCTGGATTTGATTGTGTTAAGAAATGCTTAAATTTGGATTGTGACAATCTTTTCTCAGTATGTGGAGATCCATCGACCCTGAATAAGCACTGTCAAAATTTTGTAACTGCACGACATACTCCACAAAAATCAGAACCATGCAGTTCATGATTTCGTTTTGGGCCTTGCCGCAAACGTATATTTTATGGTATTTACTCCATGTAATAATTGTCCGTATTTCAGCATGTTGTATTCACACACGATAGTGCCGCAAGAGACTGCATGAGAAGGTGGCCATCTGTCAAGTATTCGAAAAAAATTGGTAAAATGGCTCAAGTCAGCAAAATGCCAGCACATAGGCCTTAGCCTCTGTGTACACCAGTGCCTAACAGAACTTTAGAAACAGTCCCATGGGCTGAATAGCTCTGCATTATGGAAGGAAGAGGCAGTTACAGCACATCATGTGAAGCTAGTTATGTTGTATAGCTGCCCCAGTGACCTGTACGTCACTATGGATAAGACCATGTAAAGCAATCAGTCCAGAAGGTTATTATCTAATTAGTCTGCACACTGCTTATTTTCATCTTCAACCTGGGTGCCAGCAAAGTGTACCCAGGGTGCAATTCGATAAATCCAAATGTGCCTCAGTTCCTGGAATGTCTGTTGAAACGTATCCCTGTTCCATCGAAAGGTACTGGAGCCAGGGCACACTTCAATATGTCGACGTGTAACCCGAGTGCGGTTTGATGGTACCCAGGTAAAAGATGATCCTATGAGCCTTATTTTCAGTTTTTTTTTTCTGGAATAAGAAAGAGCATATAGGGAAGGTCTCAGCAAAACAAGACCTGTTTTACCCACTAGTTCCCACAGTGTAATGGCTTTGTTCACACTTATGGCAAAATGGTCCTTCTTGCTAAATTGAGAGTAACTGTGCTGGCAAATTTTTTGCTGAAATTGCGTTTCCAGAAAGTTGCTCCTTTGCATTCACACACTCGCCCTAAACGGAAAAGTCTAGGAAAGGGCTATGGAGGGAACAAAAGAGATGCGATACCAGCCTGTTTCAGAAATTAAATTTCCTCAATTACAAAGGCGTTTATATTTTAATGAGAGTGATTTGATGAGGAACTGTTCAGTCAGGATTGGGCATCAAGACTAAATGAATGATCTCGATTTTCTAACGTTCATTAATTCAGCTTCCATTAGCGGGGTGAAATAAAATCGTTTTAAAGGGATGGCAGGTGACAAAGTGTTTGGCAGATAACACATATGCCATTTAGTTATGCTGAGTTAAATGCCTTTGATTTAAAAGTACTACAGAAAGACATCCAGCTAAAATTAATTCTGGGAACCAACAGCTTTTAATACCCAGGGGCCCCCACCTAACACCCCACCCCCAAACAAAATCAGGGAGCAGGTGACACATCTGGGAGAGTCCGAATCCCTCTGAGGGAGATGGGATTACTGTACAGAATAAGGTCCATCACAGCCCTCACACACTCGAACGACAAGCTAACATGACTAACGCTTATCAGTTTTTTGCCAACCTCTTTAGATAGACTGCTATGATGCCCATTAGTGGCCACCACATAATGCCTGCAGTGTTTATGTACACAAAAGAACCACTCCCACTGACGGATCTCTGAAGAGGTTGTGATAGTCCTGGTTTGTATCGCATATGAAAACTGGACCTGACGTCTCCAGCAAGCTCTAAAATACACTTTCACAGTGAAAGATTTCAGTTTTACTGTATTTCTTTTTTCCTCCGATCTGAACTCCCCCACAGTGCTCATTCTGCATCAGGCATAAACAGATTCACCAAGGGAAACATATTTATGTGAACTTCACTTTGCATTTGTAAAAAATATCCTGAGGAATCTAATGAGACGGAGTTTAAAATTTGAACAAATGGTGCTGTCAGCTTCATCTTTGTTATACAATCTCATATAATGGTCAGTAGAATTGTTTGTAAATTACTGGAAGGTCAGTAATGACAATATTGAATGACTGAATGAATGACTAAAAAAATAAATAAATAATCTCAGCATTAGCAGTGGTAGCTTGTCTGTGTTCATGCTATCTAAAAGCCTCCTAGTAAACCTAATCCTTAATTCACCATCTCACGTCATACTGTCATGTTTAATCTGCAATGAAATTAAATATCTATGTGCATTTTCATTCACATATTTGTTTCTGGAATGTATGTGTTTGTGAAGTTGACTGGAAACATCGTTTCTCGGTCGAGCTGCATGGAAAACTCCCTTTTGATCATTGAGGAATCTCATCCGAGTCTAAACTGGGATGTAAATCTCTGTTGCCCTTTCCCAGATGGCATGAATCGCTATTATGACTGAATAGGATCTACCAGTGTCTGTAACGTTCACATTCGATACCATATGCCAACAAGACCGGAACTCGCAAAGATTGACCTTTTTCACAGAGCACACTGTAAAATCTGCATTCAGTACCCTCCATTCCACTGATAATTTAGACAAGGTCAAATATGTCATGCGCAAAATATTGATTTACCTGCTGAAGTGCACATAACCTCGGTCAAGTCATTTCTAAGGAAGGCATTATTAGGATCACAATTAATTAACTGGCCTTGAATAAACAGACGTGGTCCAGAATGGATCTTTACTGGAATGCAAACTTAAAACTGATTTTACAGAACTGTACTATGAAACTTTTATCCCAGTGCTAATAAAGAGAATGGTTTGCACGTGGGTGTGCGTTTGCTCGTTGCATGTGTGCTTCAACACAAAATGTGTTTTCTGATATAATTTGCATGCCTCATAACCCAAACAAACTTAACCTTTAGACAGAGGACACATAAGGCAGTGCAAGTATTCATGGGTATCATGCAGCAGTGTTTCATTAAGTCTGTGGAGCCATGTCCAATTTACGGGACCACTGAACTGACCAAAAGGGCTGGCCTTTAGGATGCCTGTACAACAGGACCTAAATTAGATTTTTTAATTCCTTTCTAGGACTTACAATATACAGATACCAGCATGCCCTATTGGACGAGAGACTCATTGCAAAACAGCCCCCCCATATACTCCCACGAGACAGAACCTATTTTTAGACAACACTCACCATATGCTTTTCTATACTGATGACATACTGAAGCAACAAGATAAATTTGAATTCCAAGATGAAAATTACATTTGTAAACCCCACCAAATTTGAATGGGAGTTCATAATGTAACATGGTAATGATCTAAAATGTTTATCCCCTTAAACTCTAACTTCTCTGTTAAATTTTCCCTTAAGTAGGTTCAAAGTTAGAAAAGGAATTTTTTTTTTATATTGTAGGACAATATCACATACATATTCTGAATCTTTTGGTTGCAGCACTGAAGCAATCACTCTGATGAAAGAAATATTCAAAACCAAGACACCATACTTTAATGGCCAGAGCATGACATCAAATGGAAAATATATAGATCTTGTGCATCATTTTATACACATTTCCCTGTAATTCAGCCGGACATATTTGAGATCGTTGGAAACCTTAGAATCTCCATTGGAACTAAAAATAGGCCTGAAGTTCCACAGGTTTGAATACAACAGCTGCATTTGATGGACCTATACATGAATCCATGAGTTTAACTCATTTGGCGCCATTGACGTTGATCTACGTCTTTGACGTGAATCTACGTTAATGGCGCTTGGCGTTATACTATTTGCCAGAATTTCAGTACCGCCTATCTCCGCCAGATGGCACTGCAATTTCATCACCACGCTCGTGGTCGCTCAGAATGTTCTTGTGTTTACATTTCCCCATGTATTCAGTGCATAACAATGGCCTGCTGGACCATTGAAAGTGTGGCGCCAAATGAGTTAATGGGGTTAACTGCAGATAAAGTCTGACAGAGCAGTGAGGACCCATAGAGAAGAGTTGGTACGATAGTGAAAGGACGGGAAGGCAGACAGAGAAAGTGTAAGAATGTAAGACTGTTTTTTTACACCATGTGAGAGGTTTCTTAACATGAACATGCAGTAGCTAACTCTTGGAGATAACCTGAGAAAACTAGGCTCAAACTAGATACAAAGTCAGCGCTGTTAATCCCTTCCAACTAGACCATGAAATTTAAATTTACCAACGGGGCAATTTTTGCCCCTGCAGGCCAAAATCCAACAGCATTTCACACAGAGTGTCAGCAGATAACAAAATAACATTTCACCTCTAGGAAGCAAGCAGATAAAAAAAAAAATAAGAGATTGGACTTGTGGAGCAAGAGAGCTGTTGTAGGGAACTGAGCTCAGCGTATCCCAGCATGCAGCTGCTTTATATACCTTTCATCTGCTTCCTGTGTTTCCAGGGCTTTGAGTCAAAAACACCCACCACCCGCAGCCATTTTATGTGGAGATCATTCCCCAGAAAGCCTTCGCCGATGTATCAAGAAACACAATTGAAAATAAATTAAAAAAATAAATGCACATTTTATATGAAGCTGTGATTCAATATGTTTGTTATAGAGGCAATAAACATGGTTGAGGCATTGGGGGCACTCACTGGTTCTCATTTAAAACCTACAGAGGACATAATCAAGCAACCAGAATGTGGTGAAATGGACATTACCCATTCGTTGCTGTTTCCAATCCCTGAGCAAGGTATTGTCTGTAAATAATAATTCCTTCAAATGTTTACACATTAGCAACAGTGTAGAACGTATTTGAAAAAGTATTCTGGACATATTTCTTTTAACTATGATTAAACATTTTTTTTCCAGAGAAAACGGTGACCGTGACCGAATGTGTAACTGAATTTTTCAATACATGGGATTCAATGCATACTTTCAATACAATATAATACTTGTATCACTTGGTTTGTCTTGATAATCCATACAATAAACAGCATTAAACTCTATAGACATGTATTTCCATGTTATATTATAAATAAATAAAACAGTACAGCACAGCACAGCACGCTCGCAAATAATAATAGCCATATAGTCTAACATGGTAATCAGCTAAGAAATCCTCAAAACCAAATGAAATGGAGCGGGAACAGCCCAAAATATCAATCCATACTCATATGAAGCCGTCTGTTCATCTGCAACGGAATTTTTTTTTTTTTGCGGGGGGGGGGGTTATTGGTCTCCCGCTTCCTCTCTCTCCCCCTCTTTGCCATCAATAACCATCACATCCTGTATACATCCAG